>NJDD01009035.1:29839-93345 GCA_002245505.1 Calephelis nemesis
TTATTAATAAATGAATAAATAAATACATTTTGACTAAGGTTCTCGGCAATAGCATTTGCCATTAGTCAAGTTCAAATTTGCATCAAGTTACCCAATTCGACTTAATTGGGCTTAAATTAGTCATAAGTCATCAAAAAGTCATGTCAGGTTCTTAAGTCGGCGGCCTCATTGATCAAGCTCATTTAACGAAATTTTGCGGTAACAAGTAAAAACACGCTAATTTCTTCATGATTATTTCATTTGTGCACTTTCATTGAACAACATTTTTCAAAATGCCATAAAAATTTACTCATTTCACTCAATATAAACACGATATACAATGATTCTAAAATATTACGACCTTTTTTTTCGAAATTTGACGCATCTGACTGTCTGTGTCTCTCCTCTTTCTCTCTATTTGTTCACGCGTGTGTGTGTGTGTGTGTGTGTGTGTGTATGTGTATCTGTTTGTGTCAGAAAATACATGTTTATGTTTATTTATTTATCTTTAGTAATGTACATCTTAGGTCTTACATTCTATACATAGTGCTTACCTAAATATAAATATATATACCTGTACCTATTATTGGCATGCAGAAATTATTTTAAAAGACGTTAAACTATATCCCACAAATTATTACATTTAAATTAGATAAAAAAAAAGACAGTATTAGCTAGTTTTAGATATAGACTAGTTTTAGATATAAGTAGATTTTGTTTGATACTTCAGATTAGAAGTAATGGCATAATACCAGAACCTACGTAATCCAAACCTTACAGAAGTTACACCATTTATGTTTGAATTGGAAGCATTCACTAAATAACTCACCGTCTTTTTACTAAAGAGGTACTTTTTACTAAAACTTTTTGCCGTATGACGGTCAATTTGTTTTAGATATTATAAGTTTGTCGATTCCAAAGGCATTTCAAACATTTTAATAAATTGACGCAAGCACCCTAGCCAAGCAAACAATTATTCATCTAATTCTTTGTCTTTCATCACTTTAAAAGACTACTTTTACGCAAACGGTCAAAATGCTAAAATACAGCAGTTTATAGATAGTCGCCATTTTGTTATGTCACTGGCTATAGAATCTGGATATAGAATCAATTATTTGATAAATTTCAGATCTCCCCTTGAACCGACATAAATAAACTTTGGTCGTTTGCACATCAAAACAGCTATTATATAAAGAGGGAAACCATTAAACAGAGATTAACAAGGCTATACGAAATCCAACAAGCTTGATGAAGGATTTAGTTCTACGGGATATTCGATATAAATATAACGATCAATTAATGTATTACGTAGCATAGTGTAAGTAAGAAAAGTACTGGATGTAGTTTCTATTATTAACATGTATATCTTACATTTAATGATTGCCATTAAACAAATATTAGAAATAGAATCTATACTTATTATCGTCGGCACTGGGTGGAATACCATTGTATTAAGAAAATTAGAAAAGCTATAAAACCTAGAAATTTTAAGACCCACAGAGGGTTATTAAGGTAACTAATGTGGTAAAAGAATATATGCAAACAAAATATTTTTGTACTATAACTGAAACCTTCTCATTAATGTATTTCTCATTTTTTATTTATGCTATTGCCTCTGTGGTCTAGCGTTCCGGTGTCGGACTTAACTTCTTGAGGTCCTGAGTTCGATCCCCGGGTTGGGCAACAAAATAAATTAGAAGTGAGGAAATTCACGATACACTAATTTCTTCATGATTCATTTGTGCACGTTAACTGAACAAAACTTAACTAATTCCCACCTCAATTAACTAATTTCACAAACACGAATTTCAATAATTAGGAAAAAATACGACCATCTTTATTCACGATGGCACCGAAACTTCTATCCTTTTTTTAGGGTTATTTGCCCCGTATTGGGACCGGCTAAGATCTTTTGGACATACTACCACGTCTTTCGAACGAATATATTCTTTTTCTTGTTATTTATTTCCAATTCAATCCTTCATTTATTTGTTATAGTCATTAGTCGTTATAGAATTTAGTGTCAGGATCTTAAGTAAAGTAAAGTAAAGAGCCCATTTTATGAGGATTGGCGGCAACGAGAAAATAAATAATTATATACTAATTTCTTAGTAAATATTTCACTTGTTCACTTTAACTCACACTATGACGTTAGCAAACATTGTTCAGATATACAGCCAATTGGTTTGAGTGATTTTATAACTGGAACATCCTCGCCCTAAAAGGGATTTGATGTACAATTTTTTTTTTAATTTCTTTTTATTTGTAATTTCGTTTTATCGCCTCTGTGGTCTTAGTGGTTCAGTTGTTGGACTTGACTCTTTGAAGTCCTGGGTTCACTTCTCGGGTCGGGCAACAAAAAGAAAATTGTTTTTTCCGATATTCTAATAAAAAACAAAAAAGTTTTTTGGAATTGGATATATGATACGCTTGTCACCTATCAGATTGTGGGTCTTAGTGTCATCGGCTAGTCGTGAGTTCCTGGTTGCGCCTCTGCCTTCCTCTTCAAGGATATGGGCGTGAAGATAGATTTTTTTAATTTGTAAATAAATATGATTTCGTTACAAAAAGGTTTGTTGGTATACCATCGACGAAAGAATAGAAATATTAAATTTAAATCATGTTAATAGTATAAATTCAAACCATTTTATGAGGAATGTAATAAAGGAACTAATTATATAGGGATGGTGGTAGCGCGACTCATTTGTTATGCATTCAGCGCGCTTTAATGCCTTCATTACCAGTTTAAAGTATTAGGCAAACTTGGAATCTTGAAAACATCTTACGAAGGTTTGTTTGAGTGTTCTAGAGTTTCATTTAAAATTAGATACTGCTTAGAATACAATAGTACATGAGATTGTTATCACCCATGTAGTCTAGTGGTTCATATTGGTCTTGACTTCATGGGGTTTCGAGTTTGAACCCCGGTCTTGGTAGCAAAAAAGTGGATTCTAATTTTCTAAGAAAAACAGCGTTGTATGGGCTTTGACATAGCCCATTTGGTGACTTGCTCCTACACGGCATTCTTCAACACAGCTTCAAAGCAAAAACATGTGTCGTAATGGGTGAACTTTTTGATACATACAGTAATGTACGAAACCCTCGGTGAGCAAGTCAAACTCTTACTTGGTCGGTTCTTTTTTTGAATTGGACTTAGATAATTTAATGTAGAAGAGTTCATAGTGGTAAGAAGACATTTTTACGGCCTTGAAGTAATAATGACATTTAGGAGTAAAAGGATCTCATTCATAGACATTTACATAAATTTTATTTTATGTTATTAATTAAATTTTATTACAATAAATCCTACTATCAATTGACAAAAAACAGGTTGCACTCCGGGAGCGCTGGCAGAAGTCAAGACTTGATATTAACGTTGTGCGTTTTTGATATTTTGTAATGGTTAGGGAATAATTTTGCACGAATTGCTTTAATTATCAGTATGAAAGTACTATCATTTATGTGATAGAATACAATATTCATTAATTACGCTATCGTACACAAACATAACAACACGAACACGCCCTGCGCCGTCTTACAAATTTTCATCTTACGAAATTTCAGGTCACGTGTCCTGACGCGAGTTTAGAAGTTTTTACCCATTCCAAAAAAAGTGCGCAGCGCCTCTAAAGAAGTTTTCACTTGAAAAATAAGGATGGCTTTCAATTCTAAAGGTAGTACTAAACCATACTCAATGGTACTTACATAATATTAGTCTTATTCCACCCTATAATTTTCTGCTTTTATAAGTATTTTTTGTTGATGAATAATAAAAATCGATGGTGCTTTTTAAATTAAATTTAACTACGCATAATTAACTCTTCACTTACAAACTAATTTCAATAACCTATCTAAGATTGGTGGTTTTGGTTTATCGTCGTTATTAACAAGACCAAGAGGTAGACTGATCTATCGCCTTATTTTTATTGCTCGCCATAATAACAAGTAACATAAGTTGAATCTAGACCCAAAGTAAGCTAATTATATGCTTGTTTTATGGGTGTTTTTTTTTGTTTAATATTATAGGAAGGCAAACAAGCAGGCGGATTTCCTGATGGTAAGAAATTCACGCCGCCTAGAGACACCAAAGATGTTAATGATGCGTTGCCAACCTGAGGTCAGGATGTTAGGCCTCGAGCAAAAGTAAGTTTACCGGCTACCTTACCCTCCGGACCGGAACACGTCATGACGTTATGGCGGCAGGAATAGGAAAGGCGGTGGTACCTATCCGGGCGAGTCGCTGCGAAACTCTACAACCTAGTAAATAGTTAATAATAATAGATAGTCGATACTACAAAAAAAAGTATCTTCACGCCCATATCCCCGAAGAGGTAGGCAGAGGCACAACCAGGGCATCCACGGCTAGCCGAAGACACTAAATCCCACAATGTAATAGGTGACAAGCCTATCGCCAACCGGGCACATTTCCAATCCCGAACAACTTTTTTTATATTAGAAAATTGAAAAAAAAAACAATTTTCTTTTTGTTGCCCGACCCGGGATTCGAACCCGGGACCTCTTGCAGTCAAGTCCAACAACTGAACCGCTAGACCACAGAGATAGATAGAGATGCGTATAAATATTAAACAAATACCAGTATACAATAACAAACACTTAGTCTTGGAAATATAAATTACAGAAAGAGCGATTGGTCGACGGAGTTGAGTGTAGCCTCTCGACCAACGAGACATAATTGGCTTAACACTTGTACGAGACATAATTGGCCACAGGGCAATGATGAACCTAACGTTCCACGGTTGTCACAGTAACGACAGTCTGGGGTTTGTTCAGTGTCTTATCATGTAAAGAGGAAGAAGAGAAAAAAACAAGCAATAGGGCTTCTACAGATCAGCAATTAGTCAAATACTATTTTTTTAATAATAAAAAATATCTTAGCAACAAAACACTAGTAACAGTATACAGTCTATCTTTTAAATAATGCCCAAAATAACTAAAGTCGCGGGCACAGCTAGTTTAAAATAAATACTGTATCCATAAAGCCTGACATACATGCTTGATAGTCCAGGGCAAATTTGGTCCAAGTCCTTTATTCAATCGCATTTCCCTAAAGTATCTTTTTGTGAACTGTGTTTTAAATGAAAAATATTCTTAGAGCGGTAACCAAAGCCATGAATGCGATGTCGTGAACGGCACTGCATCGTACGGGTTACTTCATTCAGCCTTTTCAATCCACGTTCACGGGTAATGAAAATTTCAATTTTCTGCGGCCATTCATGTATGAATAAGTGAGTAACGAACTAATATTAAACCAACAAAAATTCAAATTGATGGCGGATATAACGAAAATAGTTTTAAAAGTCCGGCACACAAACTATATGCAAGGCCAAAGTTGGAGGAACGTGGTTTTTATGATTTGATATTATATTTCTCATTTTTAATAAATTCTAATGTTATCATTGCCTTATATTTTTTTCTTACATTTTGGCTGACGGCTGATAGGAGACGAGCACAGGTTTAATGGGTCATTACCAAAAAAATAGTAGGTAGTATTTTTTTAATGTTTTTTTCCATGAGATTGGAAGGCAAACAAGCAGGCGGATTTTCTGATGGTAAGAAATTCACGCCGCTTGAAAACCTAAGGTGGTAATGTTGCGTTGCCAACCTTATTATTTTACAATAGGCCTCGAGCAAAAGTAAGTTTTTCAGCTACCTTATCCTGTGAACCGGAACACATCAACGGCAAGCGCGGACATTATGACGGCAGGAATAAGTAAGGCGGTGGTACCAATCCAGGCGAGTCGGTCTGAAACTCTACTACCTAGTCAGATTTCACGGTATTAATGACGGTAATACGGTATGCTCGTGTTTATTCTGCTAAGGAGCCCGGACCAAGCCAATAGCCGAAGACCGAAGTCCCTCAGTGGAATAGGTGGTAAGCCTATCGCCAAACTGGGCACATATCCAATCCCGAGCAAACACACACACACATACGTCAAACTTAGAATATACCCCCCTCTTTTTCCATCTAGAAACTAGCTTCTGCCCTCGACTTTCTCCGCGTGGGAAAATTACTTGGGCTCACGTTAACTTTAACACGCGACCTCGTTTGTTTGAAATTCAACGTCGGCTTTGCACATTGTGCACGTACTAACTCATTTATCACGATGTCATTTTAAAACTGCGACATATCCTTAAAGTGATTTTGTTTTAGATTAAAAACTTGTGATGAATAACATATTTGTTTGGATAAGGATTTATATCATGTTCAAAAACTCCTTCCCAAATAATGCATTATTTTAGAACAAATTTCGTCAGCACGTATAATAAGCTAACCATAAAAGATAGACATATGCTGATGCAGACTTTTTTTAGGACTTTTGAAGGGGACCATTTCTATTGCACATGATTTTTCCAAAACTTTAACCGTTTTGCAAGCACACAGCGAAAGCTTATAATAGGCAAAATTCCACGGATTCTTCATTAGTGCTCCGGTCCTATTGGTCTTAGCGTAATGAAAAATAACCTATAGCCTACTCCGATATATGGGCTATCTAACACTGAAAGATTTTTTCAAATCAGGTCAATAGTTACTAGTATCAGCGCGTTCAAGGAAACAAAGAAACAAACAAACTCTTCAGCTTTATAATGTTAGTAGAGTATAGTTATAAAACTCTTGTTATTTCCTTCTATGTCAAAAACTACAAACTTAATAACCTCAATACAATAAAAGTGAAAAGCAAAGAAAATTGTTGGAGTCCCAAGAGATTTTCCTGCCTACGCAGCTAAACCTAATTAGGATTTTATAAGTCAATAATTTGCTGTCTATCTTTTACGTGAAAATATTTTACAAAGGATGAAGTATTTTCACGCGTATTTCTGGAAAGGTAGTGAGAGTTATAACCAATGCAGTAGGTAAATATCTCGATGCCCGTATCCCCGAAGAGTTTGTAGAGGTAGAGTACTAGTGCACCCCTGATTAGTTACAAGTAATTTTAGTCCACAATGTGGTAGATGAGAAGCCTATCGCTAATTAGGAACTTAGCAAATCGGTGTAAATATTGTTTGTAATAAAAAGAATGTATTAAAAATCGAACCCGTGAACTTATGTAGTCATCGCTAACACCGTACCATTAAGTTATAGATTGCAGTCATACGAAAATGGTACGTTAGGTTTATTTACAACTAGCGGTTCCCCTGCGTAACTTGGCTTCTACTATACCGATTTGGGTGAAACAAAACCTATGTCACTCGTGGATAATGTGGCTTTCGAATGGTAAAATAATTTTTAAAACCGGTCCAGTAGTTTTTGAGCCTATTCATTACAACCAAACAAACAAAGTTTTCCTCTTTATAATATTCGTATGATGGGAGATGTCATGCATCAGTACAGCGATTGGTTTCTAATACGTACCTACGGTATTACTTATGGTTTACCTATCCAAACCAAATTTTTAGGCTTTAGTCGAACTATTTAATAGATGGTTTATGTGAAGTTTACATAAAACGTTTAATCGTAATTAATTTAAATAAAATTACTTTTATGTTTTCATTAACTGGACACACTCAGTGTTTTTGCAAAACTGGGTAATAGGTTTCAATGAAATATTATTTAAATATTATCTGTCACTTAAAAGTTGTACTACTGTAGAAAATATAATATACATTTACAACTAGCTATTCACCCACGAGTCCGTTAGCGTAGATTTTTATACAAGTTTTCATCTCGTATTAGTATGTTTCATGTCCTATAGTCCTTTGGGGATTGATTTTGTAAAAAAAAATGTACGTTTTTAAGCTCAGGTCTCTGACAACGTAAACATCAAATTTTATTTAATCGTTGCAACGTTTTGCTTGTGAATTCGCAACAATCAGACAAATAGGCCTAACATCCCAGCCTGAAGTTGGCAACGCACCATTACCACCTTTGGTGTCTTTAAGCGTCGTGAATTTCTTACCATCAGGAAATCCGTCTACCTGTTTGCCTTCCAATATTTAAAAAAAATACTAGTATCTTTGTTTTGAAATTACTTGCTCTCTCTGTATACTTTGGATCTTGATAAAACTAAATTGTAAATTAAATTATCTCAATTAACAAATACCATTAATATTAAACAATTATTAGCCAACAAAGTCAAACAGAATGTATGATAAGATAGATTATCAGGTTAGTAAATTTTTACACGAGTGTGAAGTGTCCATAGAAATATGAATATGTAAAGAAGTTCAACAATGTTCTATAGCAAATTATATAATACCGTTGGAACCGACATTTAACTTTACACCATTTCTTTGTTGCTTTTTAATAACTGTTGATATTACGTACGCGGAAAGAGATAACAACATTTTTGTCAGTGCTCATTTGGGCGTCGATTTAAAGTGACGTCTGACAGTCCTCATTTTTGCAAAGAACGCCATATTTTGTGTCAAATTTTATAGTGATGTACTATGACAATTGTCGATATTTTATTTTAGGTTTCAAGAAGAGAATATTTGGACAAGATATGAATGGATACCATTGATATTGAAATATTAATCACAGTCTATCGTAATAAGAATTCTTTCAAGTACTCACTTTAAAGTAAAGAAAGTTTACTATACTCTACATTTTCTGGACAGCCTTATAATGTCAGAATGGCAGCCACATTTAGTAACCAATAGTAAGCTTTTTTCGCAGGTATTTCATGTTCATAAACTTAGAGGTCAATGGAAGTGTCTAATACAAAAAAAGGTGAATTGGAGCAATGGTTTTTTTTTATTACACACAGCGCATATTTTTACAGAATTCTAAAAATGTTTGTACAAATTCATTTTAACATGTCTCTTAATTCTTGGCGCAATGTTTTTCCTCTGGGATTTCTTGGTATCTTCGTTATAAATCTAACACCCCCACTCAATTGCATATAAGGTGGCACCTGGAAAGAAAATTTATTAGAACTTTTCAGAAAGTTTGTTTATGTAAGGAGTCTTACAATTTCTTTTTATTGAAGAACGTGATTTTGTTTTTCATTTTTGATCATTTTTTTCCTTGAAGTATGTTCGCCTCTGTAGTCTAGTGGTCTAGTGTCGGACTTAACTTCTTGAGGTCCCGGGTATTTTAATTTTCTATTAAAAAAAAACGTTGACTGGTACCTATCACATTATGGGACTTAGTGTCTTCGGCTAGTCGTGGGTGCCTTGGATGTGACTCCGCCAACCCTCTTGCTTTTTGAAGATACTCAAAGTATGTTTCATGGTTATTAGACGTAAATACTATGTACCTCATATAATGTGTGATGATATATAAATGTACTAATAGCTTTTTAATTGCTAAGAAAGGGAACAAGCACACGGCTTTTCTGATAGTAAGAGATATCCGCGGCCTAATGACACCATAAATGTTACAGGTACTCCATGTGGCCGGGATGACCAGCCTTTTGTGCAAGTCTACCCTGCTTTACCCTCTAGACTGGAACATGACATTGTTACTATGGCGGTAGGAATAGTAAAGGCGTTGGATCCCTACCCGAGCAAGTCACTGCAATCACTCTACCATCAGCTTGCTTACGTCTGACGAGCAGCCTTGCATAGAGGCAGACTATTATATAAAAAAAAATATCACGACCATATCGCCGAAGAGGTAGGCAGAGGCACAACCAGGGCACCCACGACTAGCCGAAGACACTAAGTCCCACAATGTGATAGGTGGCAAGCTCATCGCCAATCGGGCACATATCCAATCCCGATCTTTTTTTTTATTAGCAAATTGGGAAAACAAAATCTTTTTGTTGCCCGACCCGGAAATCGAACCCGGGATCCCAAGCAGTCAAATCCTACCTGAACCGCTAGACCACATACTTATATAATATTATATTACATAAGTGTACTCATACGTATACGTTTGCATGTAGTGCTTCCTATGCTATAACATCTATAGATATTAACAGATTTTCAAGCAAACAAAGAAAAACGGACAGCTGTATCTGTTACACAAAAGCCTGTACCTGTCATTGTCACTCATTGGCTAACGCGTCGGTATTTCTCGTTATGCGCATTCCGATGTGTTATCCGAAAATGAGGGGTGTTATCAGTTTATTGTGTGTGAGTGCGTGTATGTGTATAGTCGCATAACAACTCCCAAACTAATGGACCGATTCCGATGAAATTTGTTTTCAAATTTACGTGATTGAAATGGTTTTTAGCTACTAGAGGATTTTGTCTTTGGTTAGAGAAGGAGCGAGATCATTCGTAGGAATGAAATGAGTTAATAACAGACCAAAGACAGAACCCTTATCAATAAAACTTACATGCTCGTTGATCTGGCGAGTAGCTTAACATTTGCTAAAAAAAAATGTATTTGACATTTTCCATCGTCGGCGCTTAGTAAAACTTCCAAATATTCATATTTTTAAACAAGGAAACACTTGTACTGTTTTACGTATTACTTCTCCCTACTAATATTATAAATGTGAAAGTAACTCTGTCTGTCTGTCTGTTACGCTTTCACGCCTAAGCCAGTGAACCGATTTAGATGAAATTTGGTAGGTACAGACATAGAATAGACCCTGAGAAACAACATAGGCTACTTTTTATTACAAAAACTGCTTAACCGATTTTCATGAAATTTAGCATACACATAGAGGGTAGCTTTGATTAACATATAGGATAGTTCTTATCCCGAATTTTTTTTTTCTGTGGGACCATTAACTACGCGGGCAACGCCGCGGACAACAGCTAGTAATTTATAACTTTGTAAGTAGCCTAACGGTTTCGCTTATACAGCATTCTTTGTTTAAAAATATAAAAAAAAATTTACACTCTAGATCCAACGGGTGCGTAAGATTTATTAGCAAGGTGGTATATGTAAAATGTAAGTGAGTGAGGCTTAAATTTAACGTCAAGGATTACAATATTTAATTATACCTCGACGTTACCAATTTTCGCAGACGGCTGATTAGTAGCAAAATAATTGGACAATTAATGTGTAGTAAAAAGCTAGTGATTTTATATTGAGGTTTTAGTTGAAATTTCCTTTAAAAGCCTATATAGCATCTTCACACCCATATCCCTGAAGAGGTAGGCAGAGGCACAACCAGGGCACCCACGTCTAGCCGAAGACACTAAGTCCCACAATGTGATACGTGGCAAGCTTATCGCCAACCGGGCACATGTCCAATCCCGACCAACATTTTTTTTTCGTAGAAAATTGGAAAAATCCAATTTCTTTTTTGTTGGCCGACCCGGGATTCGAACCCGGGACCTCATGCAGTCAAGTCCAACACCCGGACCGCTAGACCACAGCGGCGACAATGTTGGTCCGGGCTCCTCTGCAGAATAGACCATCTGCCTTCCTGCCAGGCAGCTCGTAAAAGGCAAGCATAGGTTTACCGTCACTAACACCGTTACATCCTACTAGGTGGTAGAGTTTCGCAGCGACTCGCCCGGATTAGTACCACCGCCTTGCCTATTCCTGCCACCATAACTTCAGTGCTTGTCGTTGACGTGTTTCGGTTCTAAAGGTTAGATAGCCGGTAAACTTAGTTTTGAGACTCGAGGCCTAGCATTCCGGCCTAAGGTTGGCAACGTACCATTACCACCATCGGTGTCTCTATGCGGTGTGAATTTCTTACCATCAGGAAATCCGTCTGCTTGTTTGCCTTCCAATATTATAATAAAAGTATTTGTGTAAGGACAAACGCCCAGACCTCTCGTTTTTTTATTAAATTATACAAAATATTTGCCTTCATTTGCCCTTGTAATGTAATCTGTTGGGAAATTGTAAAGTTTGAGGGGTGTTACGTGTCAAGTGAGAGGGTGTCTTGCGACAGTACTTACTTCTTTTTCTATAAAGTCCATTATTTCCTGTGCTGTGACTTCACAGTTGGGTTGTTTAACAATAAAAGCCGCAGGGCGGTCGACGTCTATAGGGTGTGGCGCCCCAACGACAGCCACTTCTAGTACGCTCGGGTGCATTTGAATAATCGCTTCCAGTTCCAATGGGGCTATCTATAAAGTTTTGATACATGAATAAAAATCTGAATTATTTGTCTACAATAACTATTGTAGTGATTAAAATTTAAAGGCTCTGTGACTAATACCCGTGTTCAAGAATCTTACTTGGCTAAGTAATGAAAACACGCAGTGCAAAGGACGACATTTAGCTATGCGTTTGTTACGTCAAGCCATCCAGTTCATGAACAATACTTAGTTCAATATCAGTTCTAAGTGTTGTTCATGAATTGGATGGCTCGAAGTAAGAAACGCATAGCTAAATGTTGTACTTCGCAAGCGCTTTTTATTTACTTAGCCAAGTAAGCTTCTTAAATACGGGTGTTAGCGTTATTTTATAACGAAGACTGAACTATAAACATTTCTAAAAGAATTAATCGATTTATAGTTTAGTAGCTACAACTCGCAGCCGTAATTCTTATGGCATAATATTTTTTTATAATTTGTACCCTATGTGTTATACGGATGTACAAACGATGTACCTACTCGTAAAGTTTCATGTAAATCTGTTCAGTAGTTTAGGCATGAAAGATTAACAAACATCCAAATATGCTTACAAACATTTGCAGTAATAATAGTAGCAGGATGGATTTAAAGTATGGGAACCCAGGATGCTAAACGTGTAGAAATTCCAACAAAAGAGAGCTATTAGATTTTATCGATTATATGAAAAATAAAAGAGGTCAAGTAAGGCTTATGACATTTTTGGCCTTGTAGTAAGCGTTTAAAAGTTAAAAAGTGATTGTTAGTATCATTAACTAACAATCATTAAATTTCACACGAGCGTATCATATACATACACAGATACATAATAATACTAATTAATCAGTTTTATACTAAACGTTTATTTTTAACATTAATGAATCGATTTGCTTTTGCTCTTTTTCTATTAAAAACTGTAATAACTTAAAAAAAATAAAAGTAGGTTTTGTTGTTACCAGACAATCAATAAGTGAACGGTTCTCCTAAGGTTAAGACACAGACAACATGGTTAAGAGATATGTTATGTCGACTTTTATCGACATAGATATTACTAATGCGCCACTTTCCTACATACAAGAACTTAGGCCACGTATGCAAATCTATCAGCTACCCCACTCTCCAGCAAAGAACACGACGGAGGAGTAGACAAGACAGTGTAGTCAATCTGGATGAGCTGCTGTCCAGCACTCTACCACCAACATGATTGACTTCACTAGTGCGTAACATTACACGTAGACACACAAACATTTTTGCCTTCCTGCCAGGCAGCTCGTAAAAGGCGAGCGTAGGCTTACCGTCACTAACACCGTGACATCTGACTAGGTGGTAGAGATGACTCACCCGGATTGGAAACACCGCCTTATCTATTCCTGCCGCCATAACGTCAGCACTTGCCCTTGACTTATTCCGGTGAGGATGATAAGGTAGCCGGTACATTTGCTTTTGCTCGAGGCCTAACATCCCGGCATCAGGTTTGCAGCGCACCATTACCACCTTTGGTGTCTCTAGGCGGCGTGAATTTCTTACTATCAGAAAATCCGTTTGCTTGTTTGCCTTCCAATATCATAAAAAAATACACACACACTCAAGGAAACATGTCAAAATTATAACACCCCTCTTTTTTGTCGGGGGTTAAAAAGCACATGCAAGAACACCTTATGGCCTTGGTATATAATGACTTCTTTTATTCTGTCAACGATGAAAATGTATTTTTCGTTATCATAATAACCCATGTCGCCGGTTTTGAAAAATCCTTCCTCATCTAAATAGCTTTCTGGGTTAACTCCCATATATCCTTGCATAAAATTTTGTCCCCTCACTCGGATTTCACCATATTGGTTAGGGCCTTGCAATTTATTCGTTTTTGTACAAACAATCTGGAAGGGAAAATGTTATTAGAAATCGTATTCTTATTTTATAAAACTCATATTGCCATCGTAGTCAAATTAACTCAGTGTATAACATATATTAAATAAATATTTTCTACATTTGAAAACTTTATTTTACGAAGAGCGTTGAAAGTTTTTACACAAAACACAAAAGTCGTAAAAAATGAGTTTTGTAAATTTTTACTAAGTATTGCAAAAAATACGAACTGTTACTGTAAAATAACATTATTTAATTATTTTAGATTTTTTTAAATATCTTAGATTATATTTTAGAATTTGAACCTGATTGTGTTATTTAAATATTTTTATTATTTAAATATTTTAGAATTTGAATCTGATTGTGTTACATTGCGAAAACATTTTTTTATCGCTTTGATAAGGTTCATTTATACGTTTTTTCTTGAAAAATTACTGTCGTTGTACATTACATGTCAAAACACTAGCAGTGCAAATTAATCATATTATCGTATTTTATGGAATAGATAAACAAGCCTGGTTTACCTGATAGAAAAGAATATATATGTCGCATATAGACATTAAACGTGAATGATGCGCTACCAATTTGAAAGTGGGATGTAAGTTCTTGCATGAGCAGCCGTTCCGAATAGTTTTTGCTTTTAAAATGGAACAACAAAGAAGCCAGCACCGGCAGGATTGGGTAAGGTGTCACTACCTATCAGGGTAAGTTGTCACAAAACTACCACCTTGTAAATACCCAACAAATATAATGAAAATGAAAGAAGAAAATACACATTTTTAGATTGTTGGATAGAACGAGTGACTATTCCTAATACACCTACAGTCGCCAAATTTCAAACAAACAAACATGTTTCTGCAACTACAATCATTTATTTGTGCATCTGTATGTAAAAATAATAGACAATACTTCAGCATTATCCGAGAAATTATCGCTCTCATTTCAAGCCTAGTACGCGCCTTGCTTAAATTACTTTTGACATTTTGTTTTGTGCAATTAGCTGAGGCGGTAAGAGACAACATGACTTATCAACATTATAAGTGAGTCCTGTCTAAGGGATATCATGCCTTAAGGTCAAATCATGTTTTCAAGTATTCACTAGAACTGTAGCCTGTTCCAAATGCAGAGCGTAAGACGATCACTGGCTCTTACTAATACTTTAATTCCGAATGTAAACTAAAGTGTAGTTTTTTATCCATATATTACTATAATGTTATTTGCGCAATTAACGCGGTACGTGATAGAGGCGACGCTCACCCCAAGTGGTGGCGAGGTCATTCATTGATGTCAAATTTGGTTTTATCACAAAATGACTTGTGACACAGGGTGGAGGCCCAATTCTTTTTTTTTAGTTTTAATTAGTTGGCTTTCATTATTATAAAATTACAACTACTCTTGGCTTAGCTGACATGTCGTGATTACTGTGTCTTTTTATCGCTTATGTACATATATCTCATGATATGTATAGGAATACAGAAATATATTTGTAGGAATCACCACAACTACTACAAGTCAAAATTTAAATATACAAAAAAGATTTCAGATTTTTAAGCGATTTGAGAAATGTTGATTAGCCCCTGCTTTTCACCACAAAATGTTTGCTTGGCGTTTGGAACAGACTTACAGTAAACTTTATTTCAAACCATCACATACGTCAAAAGTCTGGCAAGGCGTAAGTATATTATAAACGCCGTAGCTTGTTTCGACTTCAGGCATCCAACCTTTTAAATAACATGAAACTTTCTTAATTTATTCGCATGATGCAGCGTAAGTTTTCGGGAAACATGCATAAGCGTCTTGGCAACATTCCAGTTGCTTTTTTAAAATTTTATCTATGTACATATTTTGTTTTAACGACTTCTAGTTTGTGTTTCTTTGATTCAGTTCAATTTGTGTTCATTAATTAATATGTAGAATATAATAAAGTTTTTCTCACTCACAAATGCGTTTAAGTTTTGTTCATTAAAAAGGAACACTTTTATTATTTGTTATTTTAAAGGTCGCAAACATATTATTGGGTTAAATTACGAGTAGATTAGACGAAACGGTCAAAAATTGATGAAAAAAAAGAAAATTTAATGTTACAAGTTACAGTCCTAAATATTTAACCCAGGAATCATCTAGATGGCCTTTAGTCGTTGTGTTCGTAAGTTTAAAAAAATGAAGTATTGTAAAGGTTGCAAGCAGTAAACTGATTAAATTGTCGAATAAAGGGTGACACACTCTTGGTCAGAAACTGACTCAGAGTTATAAATTCAACCCATAAACTGGTCACCTCTCATCTCATCGAGCAAAAGTAAGTACGTAAGTAAGTACCTTACTCTCCGTACCGGAACACGTCATAACGTTATGGCGGCAGGAATAGGTAAGGCGGTGGTACCAATCCGGGCGAGTCGCTGCTAAACTCTACCACCTAGTCAGATGTCACGGTGTTAGTGACGGTGAGCCTATGCTCGCCTTTTACGAGCTGCCTGCCACAGGAAGGCAAGGCAAGGCAAGGGTAAAAGAGATAAACGTGGGATATAGACACCATAGATATTAAACTCCGTCAGTTTGTATGCACGTTTTGTTATTACGTCTAAACGATAATATGGATTTTAATTGGTAGCTTTGGAAGCCATCGCCTCTCCAGTGTTTAGTAAGAGAGCTAATTTTAATACACTTCAAAACCGCGAAAAACACTTAGTATCCAATAACGTAAAAGTACCTTTAATGTGAGTCCTGGTGATACCATCCCAACACTTCCGGGTTTTGGTCCTTTAATCGCCCAATTTTCTGACGATATTTCCCCACATTCTGTCATACCGTAGCCTTGTAAAACATTTTTTAAGGTAGGCAGTCTGAAATGTAAGCAATAACCAAATAGTTTTAAAGCCTTTTAGCAGTTGGCCTAACACCCCAACTACAAGCGATGCACCTACATATATACATATGTGTACCATAGGATGTCTGCATAGTTTTTTAATTTTATTTTTACGATACTGTAAGGCAAACAAGCAGACAGATTTCCTGGTAGTAAGAAATTCACGCTGCTTGACACCAAAACTGGTAATGGTGCGTTGCTTAGCTGAGGCCGGGATGTTAGGCCTCGAGCGAGATTAAGCTTACCAACTATCAACCCTCCAAACTGGAACACTTCAACGGCAAGCACTGACCGGGCAAGTCGCTACGAAACTCTACTACATAGTCAGATGTGATAGTGTTAGTGACGATAAGCCTATGTATTTTATTTTTTTATTTTATGATATCGGAAGGCACACAAGCAGACGGATTTCCTGATGGTCAGAAATTCACGCCGCCTAGAGACACCAAAGCTGGTAATGGTGCGTTGTCAACCAGAGGCCGGGATGTTAGGCGTCGAGCAAAAGTAAGTTTACCGGCTACCTTACCCTCCGAACCGGAATACATCATGACGTTATGGCGGCAGGAATAGGTATGGCGGTGGTACCAATCCGGGCGATTCGCTGCTAAACTCTACCACCTAGTCAGATATCACGGTGTTAGTGACGGTGAGCTTATGCTCGCCTTTTACGAGCTGCCTGGCAATGAAGGCAGATGGTCTATTCTACAAAGGAGCCCAGACCAACACGGGCCTCGCCTTTTACAAGCTGCTTGGCAGGAAGGCAGATGATCTATGCAGAGGAGCCCGGACTAACACAGGGAAATACGGTTATCTCTTACCATCAGAGAAGCTGTTGTTAATTGTACATTTTGTTTTTGTGGGATAATACATCAAGGTACACGGGACCCATGATGGTAAAATATACACATAAGCATATGCAATATATGTGTATATACACATCACAAGTCATATAGTCTTGTAACCGGTGTGCAAATCTGCAAGTCTAGAGTCTACCCTATACTCCGGACCGGAACATAATATTAATTATGGATTTAGGAATAGGTAAAACTGTAGATTCCTAAACGGGCAAATTATATTACTTTAAATTATATTACTTTAGTGAATACTTTAGTGATATTGTATTATGCATTTAACCTCTGCTCACCTCTAACGATATCGTAGAACAGGCGGCAAATTGTTTATTCTTCACATGGAGGTTTTTAATGTAAAAGACGTCTAAGTAGTATATAGAAGTATGTTTTGTATTTGGATAACAAGTGTAGTATATGGTCTTAAGGCTTTAACAGAGTTAGTTTTTTTTAGTTTTTATTTGATTTCTTGAAGTTCCGGGTATGATTCCCGGATCAGGTACCAAAAAAATGAGAAAATGTATATTTTAAATTTTCTAATAAAAATAATATTGTCCGCGATCGGACATGTGCCTGGTTGGCGATAGGCTTGCCACCTATCACACTGTGGGACTTAGTGTCTTCGGTTAGTGCCTACCACTTTGAGGGATATGGGTGTGAAGAAGCTTTTGTTAGTTTTAATGACAATCTATTAAAATATCTGTATTTTCAAAGTATTTTAACCATTATTTCAAGATGAAATTCGGGGTAGGTCAAAAGGTTCGGTAAGGGATTCAATCAGTTTTAGTTTTCAAGATGGCTGCTAAGGAGCAATTTGGTAAGCTAATTAATTAGTATGATGGCACATTAGCTACAGTAATTTCGTTTGTGCTTAAAATTTGTGCTTAAGTAAAGTATCCCTGCCCATAGCCTCGTATCCTCGAAGAGGTAAGCAGGGACACAATTAGGGTACTGACGACTGACAGAAGATACAGAAGCCACCTATCACATAATTCCCATAATGTGATAGGTGGCAAGCATATCGTCAGCCGGGCAAATATTCAATCCCTAGCATTTTTTTTATTAGAAAAAGTGTATTAAAAAGACGATCTTGCCTTTGTGATTTCTGTGTATATATTAATAATCCTTTAAGATTTTGCTGTTTTGTGTACAAGTTTTTATTTCGTGTTGGTGAACTCAAATCTCCGGTCCGGGAACCCTGTGTAGAATAGAACATTTGCCTTCCTGCCAGAGAGCTAGTGAGACGATAGGATATTACCAACAAGACCTCTGGTGACGGAGTACCATTCTACAACTCTTCCAAGTTTTAATACACAGGCTTATTCCTGCCGTCATAATGACATCGTCATGTTCCGGTCCAGAGGGTAGGATAGCTGGTAGACTTGCACAATTGGCTTAACATCTTGGCCAAAAGAGAGCGACGCACCTGCGGCATTTACAGTGTCTATAGAGACGGATATCTCTTACCATCAGGAGCGGCTGAGTGCGTGTTTGCTTTCTCATAAAAAAACATTTAGAAATAAAAAAAACCCTAAAAGGAGGGTTTTTCAAATCTTTTGTCTATTATTCGTGGAATTATTTTTTCGACTAGACTATGTAATTGACACACCTAAACATCCCTTTGGGAAACTCTTGTCGTTTGTCAATAAACTCATCGATTACGTGAATATCTAAACTTCTACACTAATATCCTATATCCAAAAAGGATTTGGCTAAAACTATTTTGATCATACGTAGGTATTTCGATAGGTTTTTGATAGCAAATGCAGCTAAAACCTTATTAGGTTAAACATTTAACTAGCATTTAATTTTTATTAAGTCTGTAAATGCCACTTCCAAGTTTCTGGGTTAAAAAATTCAACTTGGGTTACAGTACTTGATATTTGGAAGTTTAACCCATTCTTAAATTTAAACCAGGCATTTATAAGTGACCCGTAGGACTACTTGCACATTCCTGAATTAAGTATTTAACACAGAGTTAGCGCCTAACTAGGGTTAAATCATCTTATATTTGACAGCTTAACTGAATATCAAATGAAACCCGAAATTGTGCAATGTGGAAAATGTTTAATGGCCCTGGCCCTTAGGGCCACTTGCACATTTTCGGGTTTCATTTGATATTGAGTTAAGCTGTCAAATATAAGGTGATTTTACCCTAGTTAGACGCTAACTTAGTGTTAAATTCTTAACCCAGGAACGTGCAAGTGGCCCCTAGTGTCTTAAAATATTAAAAGTGGATTGTGACATATTATGTGAATTAAAACAGGTGGTCAAATTTTAAAAAATTATAAAAATTTAATTTAATATCCTGAGAGGCCCTTTAAATGTTTTTAGTCAGCTTAAGCTCTTAAAGCCTCTGTGGTAAAATGATCAAATGGCATTAACTACGTGAGGTCTCGGGTTCGAGTCGAAGCGTGATTTTCAAATTGCCCAAAACAACATTGCCCAGAATTGAATAAGCGTCTGGTGGGCTGTAGGTTTGCCAACTATCATATTATAATAAAATAAAATATAAGGGCATAAATAAAAAAAAAATTATGAGAGAAAAGTATCTTCACCTAATCATGTCCCTCTTTGTTATCATACGTATCTCTTCCGAGATATTATGGGCATTGTTTTTTTTTTAATTATGCATTAGCAGCCCGACCTAACTTTGCACGGACAATCATCTATTATATAAATAAAACTTTCTCTTGAATCACTATACCTATAAATAACCAACATCCGTTGCATAGTTTTAAAAGATCTAAGCATACATAGATAAAGCCAGTAGAAAGCGACCTTGTTATATTATACTACGAGCATGTAATGTTTTATATGAAAGTGTACAAGTCATTTTCTTACCTTTCTTTTAAATTTTCGATTGATTTGAGATGCAATGGACTTGAGCGAGAATAAATAAGTTTCAGCGATTCCAAATTATAATTTTCCAGATCTCCTTTACTCAGCTCAACCACAAAAACTGGTACCAGCATCGCAATATTGACCTGTAAGTTACCAGGAATTATCTCATGGGAACAAGGTACAAGCAGACGGCTTTCCCAGTGGTAAGAGACAACCGCGGTCCTAAGGCACCACAGACGTAAGTCTACCGGCTACTCTATCTTCTGGACTAGTTTCTGCACAGCCCTCTACTGCCAGTATCATTACCAGTACCATTAATATATTAGTAGCGGTGTCCATGACTTCATCCGTAGAATTTGACAAAAACGTAATTTGCCTAGTTACCTACTCCCTATTACATTATTTACCAGTGAAAATCCCGTCAACATCGGTTCAGCCATTTTAGAGGTTAACCGGAACAAATAGACAGACAGACAAAAAATGGAAAATCTGTTATTTTTGTATAAGTATCGTATATTTATTTGCATGTAGTTTCTGTAAAGGATATTTTAATAAACAGACACTCTAATTTGATTCATTTGTACAGAATGTAAATAATATATATGATATACTTATAGATTTAATCACATCTTTTTTATGATAATGGAAGGCAAACAAGCAGATAGATTTCCTGGATTGGATGGATTAGACACCAAACGTGGTAGTGGTGCGTTTCCAACATGAGGCCGGGATCTTAAGCCTAGAGCAAAAGTAAGTTTACCGGCTACCTTTCCCTCCGAACCTGAACACGTCATTGGCAAGCATTGACTTTGAGGCGGCAGGAATTTGTACCGTCCAATCCGGACGAGACACTGCGAAACACTACCACCTTGTAGAATGTCACAGTGTTAGTGGTGATAAGCCTATGCTCGCCTTTTACGAGCTACCTGGTAGAAAGGCAGATGGTCTATTTCTGCGAAGGAGCCCAATAGCCCGGACTATCACGGGGAGAAGTATCTAAAGATGAAGTTCAGATCAAATAAGTTCCTGTATTATTTTAAGATATTTGAAGACAATAAGCATGCTATCATTATGATGTTCACAAAAATATAAGTCTATAAAACTACGATAACATTACCGTAACATATCTTACCTTAAAATGTTCAAAACATTTCAAAAGGCTATATGTGTTGGTACATACTATTTTTCTTCCAGATGACAAAAATTTAAAGGTATTAAAAATGTCGTAATTGTAATACCAAAGTCCTAAAATGAAAACTGTCCGCAAATCTTTGTCCTGAAAACTGAGCCAAAAAAATGTAGTTTAGATTAACACAATATTATAAAAATGCTTAAACAAAATAAAAAAAAAGTACTTAAAATTAATTTTATAAAAATTAAATGCCTGGACAAGTCACACAAATTGAATCTAGCCCCAAAGTAGGCTTGTGTTATAGGTATTAGAAAAATGCTTTCCCCCGTCGGGAATCGAACCTGAGCCTCGCGGTTGGTCTGTGTAGTTAGGCGTGAACGCTAGGCACTCGACCAACAAGGTCAACATCAACATTGAACATTACCATTTTTGTTAGACATCTTAGGCGGCAGTAAACTGATATGCAAAGCCAAAAGCATTTAGACATAAATATGCAGACATACATACATGGGAGCAGATACGGACACGCATTTCTGTGTCCGAGGTTTTTGCTATAATAAAATAATTTTGCGATTATAAACTGAGATGTGTTCTTTGTTTCAAACTAGATTGAACTGCACGCTGTTTGCAAATTGAATTAAAATCGGTTAAGTAGTGTATCCATCGCGTACAAAGAACTATATGTTCCGGTTCGGAGGTTGAGGTAGTCGGTAAACTTACTTTTGCTCGGCCTCAGGTTGGCAATGCACCACGTCTCTAGGCGCCGTGAATTTCTTACCATCAGGAAATCCATCTGCTTGTTTACCTTCCCTTATCATAAAAAAAAACGTGACGCGTAATTTATATAATATATTAAGGTGTTCCGGAGTCGGACAACTAAACATATTTTTTTAGTTTTCTAACGAAAACTACGCTACCTGGGATTACATATGTGCACGATATCAATCGCATAAAGACTAATTTAACCTCTGCCTACATTTTAGAGGATACAGGCGGGAAGATATTTTTTTAAATACATTTAAAAAAAATATCTTCACACCCATATCCCTGAAGAGGTAGGCAGAGGCACAACCAGGGCACCCACGACTTGCCGAAGATACTAAGTCCCATAATGTGATAGGTGGCAAGCCTATCGTCAACCGGGCACGTTTCCAATCCCGACCAACATTTTTTTTTATTATAAAATTGGAAAAATCCAATTTTCTTTTTGGTGGCCGACCCGGGATTCGAACCCGAGACCTCATGGAGTCAAGTCCAACACCCGGACCGCTCGACCACAGAGGCGATTAAATACATTTAAGTATGTATATTTATTTGTGTTTTTACAATACTTTCAACTTGAGAACTACTAACAGGGAATTTCGTGCACATATCGAGTTAAATGGTCAATTTGGTGGCATTTTGTTTAATTTCGTTCAGATAAAGTGTACAAGTGACATACCTACATAAAGACATTAATGTATCGTGTGTTCCCTCATTGCCGATAAATCTCATTAAATGCGTTTAAGTAAATAAATATCTCTGAACAAATTACACAAATTGAATCTAACCTATAGTAAGCTAATTATGTGCTTGTGTTATGGGTGTTAGTTAACGATACTAATTCACATCAATGCTTAAAGATATCAGAATAAATTTATTAAACACCAAGATATCTAAATGTTCATCACACAAATGCCTACTCCCATCGAGAATCGAACCTGAACCTGAGGCGTGTCTAGCTACTTGTCGAACGAAGCGGTAAAGAAGCCAATTTAGAAGGCGAAGTGGTATCATATCAAAGCCATGGCTTTGATAACTTTTTAAGAAGAATTATGACTGATTTTAAATAGTCCAAGCCCGATTTTGTTTATTCTGGTAATTTGACATTTTTTGACTTTATCTTTTAATATATTTGTGTTTCTTTATTTAAAAGTATGAATTATCTTTACATCTTAAACTTGAAGATACTAACACCAACGTCGTGAACTAAAAAAACACATATCTCTTTTTCGATTCTTCTCAGCTCCGAATAGAAGTCAATTAAAATATCCATTAAAATATTTAATCGCCTCTGTGGTCTAGCGGTCCGGGTGTTGGACTTGACTGCATGAGGTCTCAGGTTCGAATCCCGGGTAGGCCAACAAAAAGAAAATTGGATTTTTCCAATTTTCTAATAAAAAAAATGTTGGTCGGGATTGGAAATGTGCCCGGTTGGCAATAGGCTTGCCACCTATCACATTGTGGGACTTAGTGTCTTCGGCTAGTCGTGGGTGCCCTGGTTGTGCCTCTGCCTACCTCTTCGGAGATATGGGCGTGAAGATCCTCCTTTAAAATATTATAAAATGCAAAATATCATACAAACAAATTTTATGTAAAGGACGGTTATATAAAGGAGTTTAAAAAAAATAGTCACGTGTTTATCTAATTTTTAAATTTTTGTATGCCGCATAACTTAAAACTGTTAAACGTATTCAACAAGGAGGAGGTTATAATGATAATATGTTCGACCTTACATTTTTTTATTCATTCAGTCGATTTCCCTGTCCTTCTTCTATCGCTGTTAAACATTGAATTTTGAGAAAACGTATTCCAGGTAATTTTATTGCCAACACCACAGAAACGCATCATGAACATCTTTGGTGTCTATTAACGACATGATACGTGGATTATTCTACTTAAACATACAGTCACAACTAGAGTCATAGAGTGAATTTCAACAGATCGCCATATCATCAGTGCTGGCCATGTCGTATTCCGTGTGGAAGGCAGCAGCCGATAACTGGTTTGCAAGGTCCCTGCCGTGAAACAGCAACGCACTTAAACGTCTTTGGTTCGTATAGGGACAGCGTTGCTTATTAGTTATCATAAAACATAAAACTAACATCCGAAAATATTGCAAGTGATTATATAAGAAATGTCTTATATAATTTTTAATGTGGTATATTTATTAAAACCGACATTATTTTCCAAATGTGTTATTAACACATCTGCAGATAGAGATAGTCCTGCTAGAGTTCTATTAGTAAAATATCTTTATGAATTATTAAAAAATAACAGTGGTTGCCTAGTAACTGATCCATGGTAACCCTATCTCTTATCGTAAATAGGTTTTTAATACTGGCAGTCGGTATACAAAAATTGAATCACATAATCTTTATCATTTAATTTGCATAAATGTGAAAACCCGTAACTAGCTTTTTTTGTAATAATAACAATTAATTACAATTGCATATGTAGGTCTTTGTTCTCCTGCGATTTTTTTATCATATTGGAAGGCAAACGAGCAGATGGATTTCCTGATCCGCCTAGACACATCAAAGGTGGTAATGATGCGTTGCCAACCTGAAGCCGGAATTAAAATTTTGGAAAAATTAAAATCTGTTTAAAATGTACGTGTTATGTAATAAATATGTATGTTGAAAAAATGTAGATATGTAAAAATATGTATGTAAGGACATAAAAATATTGATGTTGAAAATGCAACTTCCTTTTTTGAATTTGAATATAGAAAAACTTACTCATCAGGTAAACTGTGTATGATGCAATTCAAGTGGCTCAGCCGTACTGCTTTTGGCATGCCAGTCGTGCCAGATGAATATAAAATCAGAGCAGTATCAGTCTGCCCAGTCACATTGATCGGTTCGAACAGATTTATATCAATAGGTTCCATCAGACGTCCGATCGTTTCGAATTTCGGGAGTTTTTTGCAATCCCATGCGTCATCCAGAGCAATGAATGTTTCAATGCAATCAATTGATTGCAACACGTCGCCATACAACTTCCAAAATGATTCTGATAAAATAAAATATTTTGGCTTCACCAACGATATTTTATGTTTTAGTACAGCTGGAACAAAATTGAAATTTTAGTTATGTTTCCTGTATATCAAGTACATATAGTTTAAACACAATAAAATTACAAAAAACAGGCTTCAAATTATTTTGTTATCGTCACGATTTCGTTATTCTTTTTTCGAAAGAAAGCTAATGATTTTGAGATGTCCCACTATTTCATTATTAGATTGCGATTAACTATTTTCGTAAGATAGCTAACAATTCGATTTGTCCAATTATTTCATTACCACAATGCGATTTGATTATTCTATTTTCGAAAGCTAGCTAATGATTTCGAAATTCCCAATTCTTTCATTACCATATTATCGTGATTTGATTGTTCCTTTTTCGAAATGTAGATAGTGATTTCGAAATATCCAACTATTTCATTACCACAATGCGATTTGATTATTCTATTTTCGAAAGCTAGCTAATGATTTTGAAATTCCCAATTATTTCATTACCATATTATCGTGATTTGATTGTTCCTTTTTCAAACTGTAGATAGTGATTTCGAAATATCCAACTATTTCATTACCACAATGCGATTTGATTATTCTATTTTCGAAAGCTAGCTAATGATTTCGAAATTCCCAATTACTTCATTACCATATTATCGTGATTTGATTGTTCCTTTTTCAAACTGTAGATAGTGATTTCGAAATATCCAACTATTTCATTACCACAATGCGATTTGATTATTCTATTTTCGAAAGCTAGCTAATGATTTCGAAATTCCCAATTATTTCATTACCATATTATCGTGATTTGATTGTTCCTTTTTCAAACTGTAGATAGTGATTTCGAAATATCAAACTATTTCATTACCACATCGCGATTGGATTATTCTTTTTTCGAAAGTAGCTAATGATTTCGATGTTCAATTATTTTGTTTTTATTTAAATACTTTTTTTTGTTTTCCTCAGGTTGGTTCGGGCACCTTTGCATGAATAGGCTTGTCACTAACACCGTGATATCTCACTAGGCGGCAGAGTTTCGTAACGACTCGCGCGAACTGGTATCATCGTCTTAGCTATTCCTGCCGACATACTTCAATGATTGCCAATGACTTGTTCCGGTTCGGTGAGTAAGGTAGCCGGTATACTCACTTTTGCTTGAGGCCTAACATACAGGCCCCAGGTTGGCAACGCAAAATTGTTATCACTAGGCGGCGTTAATTTCCTATCATTAGGGAATCCATCAGTTTATCATTAAAAAAGCAATAATTCTTGTGACTATTAAACATCGAGAATAAAAACGATAACAGTAATTATTAAACCAGTTGTTATCTAACCGGTAAATTACTTATCAAAGTATCATTAAAGGGAAGCCATTAGAACTTGTGTATTATCAAGTGAATAAAGACTTAGAGAAGTATAATCATCGACCAATTACTGACAAGGAAACACTGTTAAGTGGCTTCCGTAGTTGGTTGATTCTAAAATTAGGAACGTACATAGTTATAGCTTGCCTAAATAATTAAATTTCAGACCAATGAAACATCGTTTCGTATTTTCTAATTATTATGAATGATAAGTACAATGTCTGCGTATTGCCCATAAAGGGTTATAGAGTAGTGAACATAGATAAGGTATTTATACAGTAGCAAGTAGTATTTTAATGTTGGCACTTAAATTTCTACAAATTTTAAAGAAATAAAAAATTTCGTCCCAAGCTCACGAATGCTCTAACTATGTGATATTTAATAAAATAAGTATACTCCTTTAGTCCGTATATCACAGATACTTGACTGTCGAAAAGTACCTTCACGCCCATATCCCCGAAGAAGAATGCAGAGGCACAACTAGGTTTGCCAGATGTCCGGAATTAGTCGAAATTTCGTTTGATGTCCAGAGTCCCGATAAAATACAAAATGTCCCGACAAAACCGAAATTTTAAATAATGTCAAACCTCTATTTCTCAAATTTAACGCCAAGTCTAAGATAACTTAAAAAGTATAAACATACATAACATACTATAGAATAACCTCCTCCTTTTTTGAATCGGTTAAAAAGGCGGTTAATTATTATAATTCCTAGCTTCCAATGTTAATTAAAAAGGATTTTTTTTTGTCCCGATTATGATCCAAAAATCCCGACACTTGAAATTTTGTCCTGATATGTTAGTCTTTTTATCTGGTAACCCTAGGCATAATCCACAATGTGATAGATGGCAAGCCTATCGCCAACATGTTGCTCGAGATTGGATCTGTACCCGATTTGGCGATAGACTTGTCACCTATCCCACTGTGGGGACTTAGTTGATTTTTTTAATATCCCAAGCGCAGGAAAGATGGCTAAATTAAAATAAATTTTATGGTCACTCACATCGTCCACTCGCTACATCATGAGGAGTGTAAACTGCTCCAGTACAGATAACTCCGAGGGAAATCATACTTATGATATTGCATTTTTCGTAACCCAATGCCACAACATCTCCTTTCTGGACACCCAATTTTCTCAAAGAAATTGCAATGTGAATCGATTGTTCTAGAAACATCTTGTACGTAGTTCTTTCGTGGGTATCGTAGTTTTCCTATAAAGAGGGTTAACATCGATTATTATATAATTTATGTAGTATCTTCATAACCGTCTCCACGAAGAGGTAGGCAAAGGCACAACCAGGCACCCACGACTAGCCGAAGACAGTCTCACAATGTGATAGGTGGCAAGCCTATCGCCAACCGTGCACATATTCAATCTCAAGCAACGTTTTTTTAATTAGAAAATTGGAAAAATCCAATTTTCTTTTTGTTGCTTGAATCGAGATTCATACCCGAGAGTAGCCAAGAGTTTATTCCACTATATTATAATTAGCTAACATATTGAAAATTGAGTAGCATCAAATCCCAGTGGAAAATTAAAGCAACACATTTTGAGTTGCCCGACTCGAAAGTCGAAACTGGGATCTAAAAAGGTCAAGTCCTATACAGGACCACTAGTCAACACAGGCAATTAGCTTAAATCGGAGTACTTTTTCCTGTTGTTATTAAACTTAAAATATGTTTTTTCAGTCATATTCTAATTAAATTAAAGTTGCCTACTATTATTGCTATATTTTTTTCCATACAAACTGTTACTTGCTGTCAATGTTAAGCAAGACGAGGCTTTCCGGGTCAGCTAGTCTATATAATATACTAACAATGTTATACTAACAATGTCTAACTTACTTTTAAAGGATAAATTTAGGTAGGCAGAGGCACAAAGACTACCCGAATACATTTATTCCCACAACGTGATAGGTGGCAAGCCTATCACTAAGCAGGCACAAATCCAATCCCTAGTAACATTTCATTTTATTAGAAAATTAGAAAACCACATGTTCTTTTTATTGCCTGGTCCGGGATTCGAACCGGAGACCTCATGAATTCAAGTCCAACGCCTGGACCGCTAGACCAGGCGATATAATATAACATGCATCTCTTTACCATAAGTCTTTTGCAGGGTAGTTAGAAAGTATTGAGTGCCAAGTATTACAATTGCTACATGCCCATCTAGGTCATTTTAACTTCTCTTTGTGCTTAATTATAAATCACAAACTTATTTATAAAAAAAGTGTAGCTGCCTTTACATAACATGCTTTAGAATAATAAATTGTTATTAGACGTCAGGCTGAATAAAGTTCTCCGGGTCGGCTAGTCCTTGATAAGCTAAAGGATTCTCGTTTAAGTCTACCACTTCTTAATGTTCTTCTCAAAACATATACAAATTTAGTAATATTTTAAATCTACTAACAATAGGAAGGTAGGCAGTTAGGTAGGTTTATATTCTGTCAATATTTATTCAAGTGGGAGTAAAAATACAACGTTAATAGGCTTATATCTAATATTTTCCATAGTAGGCGCTTCCGTAATATTTAATAATTTCCATTGCCTGCGCTTGTTAAAACTTCCAAATTTTCATACTTTTAAACGAAGAAATACTTATACTGTTTTACGAATCGCTTTCTAATATTACGTGATGCCAAAACTTTAGACCCCTTTTTACAAAAACTGCGGTGTCATAGGAGGATAAAATTTGGCACACTTATAGTTTATGTGTAGAAGAAGTGCAGAATGCTAATACTTTTCAATAATAATGCTTATTAAGTACATTAAATCAATAAATAAAACGTTGCCCACACTACCATGCATTTGACACACACAAACAAATATATTGATGATAACGATAAAATATCACAGACGGCGGACTAAAAAGTTTGGAAACAAAGTAGTTGGTCTTGAAAAATGAAGATGGCGTTCTTATCAACGAAATATTAAAATTGATTATGGTCGAATTTTGACCAACGGGCGAACACTAGTAATTTATTATTGTTCAAATTATTGAAAAAACAAATAATAAAACTAATATAATAAATCGATTTAAATTTAAAAACAAATAGAATTATTTTTATTTAAATATATATTTATAATAATTTGAAAAGAACTTTATTTCTTATTTTTGATTTAATATTGTCAATCCAGATAATAATAATAATAATTAAAAAAAAAAAGAAATAGCCTACCGGTTTCGCTTATAACGGCATCATAACGGTTTAAACTTAAGTTGAACTGTTGTTTAGCTTTCCGGCATCGGACTTGACTTCTTGAGGTCCCCGGTTCGACCATGTGTCGGGTAACAGAAAACATAGAAAATATCTATTTTCAAGACGACGTTGCCCAGGATTGTATGGGTATGTGCCCGGTTGGCGATAGTCTTGCCACCTATCACATGTGGAACTTAGTGTCTTTGACTAGTCGTGGGTGCCATGGTTTTGCCACTGCTTACCCCTTCAGGGATATGGGCGTGAAGATACTTTAAGAGTAACTTAAGTCTAAAAGTTTAAGAATTAGCCCTGATGATACTGTTATCAACGAAACCGGTAGGCAATTTATAAATACTAAATAACAAGTGATACGAAAAACAATAAAGTGTTTCTTTATTTAATGAAATGCGTACCAGTCTTACCTACTGAATAAAAAAGTAATAATCTTACCACTAAGAGATAAAAGTACAAAATATTTTTCCTCTATGTAAAACATACGATTTTATTTATTACGACGGATTTGAAATTTGATTTGAAACTGCTCTATAATTATTACCACTACCGTTTTCAACTATTTCGAATCTTATCAAAAGTACGACAAAGTACTTTTAATGTAATATTATAAAAGTACCAATAGTTTAAGTAACACTCAATACATACTGAATTAATAATTAATATTAAAAAACTCCCCGTATTGTTCCGGGTCTGCTTAGAAGAATAGATCATCTGTCTCTCTGCCAAGCAGCTCGTAAGAAGCTACCAAAGGAGGTACTGGTGGTAAAGTGCTTTCCAGCAACTTTCCTGGCTAAGGATCCACCTCCGTACCTATTCATATCATTATGACCCTAAAATGTTCCGGCTTCAAATATAAGGTAGCCTGTAGACTTACAAACTAAGCCTTCCATCCCAGCCTCTGACCCTGACATGTCCCGTTCTGAAGGGTAAGGCAGCCGGTACACTTGCAAAATAAGCCTTCCATCCCAGAATCAGGACAGCAACGCACCTGTAACATCTATGGTGTCTGTAGTACATGGATACATCCTACCATCCGGAGAGCCGTGCGCTTGTTCGCCCTCTCACATAAAAAATTCGTTAACTGTTTGTTTTTTATCCATATAACCCAATTGCAGACCATTTTAAAAATATTTTAAGTACATACCAAAGCTACTTCGTCCCCATCGGTTTCCCTAAGTCGTTGTATTACATATTTTCCAAAATTCAAATGTGCTGGAACCTTCAAATCTTGGTCACCTTGGATATACAATTCGTTGTTAAACATTTTGTAAAACACGGCGCTCGATATCATGAAAACTTTAACACTGAGTATATTTATTACTCTGGTGGATATTATACTCAAAACAAAATAAATAAAGCTATCTTTGTCATTCACTCAATTCAATGTAAGTATTTACCTCAGTAATCTATTCTAAGAAACATTAGAAAGGTAATTAGGTAATGGAGTTGTTTTGTAACACATAAAATAAAATGTTTCACATATTTATTATCCATTAACGGGTTATTTGGAAGAGCTCTGTTATAAGGTTACCCTTTGCACTTTCGTTTTCAGTCCTATTTTTTTCTGTAATAATAATAATAATGACGGCAACAAAAAAATTGAGTCGGCACGCATTGTGCGGAGATTCCTCCATAAATAAGAATATATATGTATAGGATTCCTCAGTCTGTCTCCCTGACTACTGACGGTATAGTTGTAAGACCACCGTCTTTGGAACTGTTTTTTGTATGTTTATACTTTTAATATGTTTTTGTCTTAAATGTATAAACCTTTAAAATAAGAAGCAATGTGAATAAATCATAATAATAACAAGGAAACTGTTGATTGGGACAAACAAAATTAAAAGCATTTTATTCTTACTAATATAAACAATGCGGTAGATAGATCCACACACACACACACACGCACACACACACACACACACACACACACACCATCTAAAATTTTGACCGCCTCGTTATTAAGTGGCCTCCACGCCTAATTTAACCGACAGTGACCAACCGCGAGGCTCGGGTTCGATTTCCAACGGGGGCAGGCATTAGTGTGATGAACATTTAGAAGTCTGCATTTCCAGGTCTGGGTGTTTATTATATTTATTCTGGTATCTATTTCTATATTATTTAAACGTTATTCACACAACACACACACACAACACAAGAATTATAATTTGGTTATTATGGGGCTAATTGATGAAATTTGTCGAACGATACTTGATTGTTATTTTAAATTTCATTATCTGCCAATAACATGTTGTTACATCAACATGTAGCGTGTAAAAGGATATTCAAATGTCTGTCTCTCCGTAACTCTTTCAAAGCTACACCAACGAATTTGATAATATTTTATGTGCATAAACTGAATGTTAAAGGCTATATTTTTTATTTTATTTTTGGTTAATTTGCCCCTTTCTGGGGCCGGCTAAGACCTTTAAGCCATGCTGCCACGTCTTCCGTATTAATTAATTTTTATACAGTCATTAGTCACATGTCTGCCATATTAATTATTCTTATACAGTTATTAGTCACTATTTTCAAAGTCACGACAGGGTCTTGAGTAAAGCGGTGGTCACTTTACGCAAGCTCACTTTGGGAGAATTGGCGGGAGCGAGGAAATTCACGATACACTAATTTCTTCATGATTATTTCAATTGTGCATTTTCACTGAACAAAATTAAACTAATTGCCATTTAAACTAACTAATTTTACTCACAATTTACACTAAATTAAATAAGACTTAGTGTTTTCGGCTAGTCGTAGGTGTCCTGTTTGAGCTTCTGCCTACCTCCACGGGGATATGGGCGTGAAGACACTTTTTAAGTAGACATCAATTTTAATGCAATGCCTAAATGTTTAAGTAGGTTTAAATCAGGAATCAGGATCACGAAATTCCATTTATAATTAAAAACCATAGGTACTATCGAAAGGAACTGTTTGATATTAAAGCCTAATTAAAAAAAAGGTTGTTAATGTGAGTTTAGTCAAACCTTTAAAGATATCCCTTTGTTATTGTTTTAAGTGGAAGTAGGCTGTTAGTAAGACCGACTGACATCTATTATGAAAAATTCCACTTTGTAAACGTGTATAAACAAGTGGGTCATATTATCATAATACAAACATACTTGTGAGGCTTGTTGTAAATACGATAGTGAATCATTAAGATGTTGCTGTAATTAGGGTTGTAATAAGAACGAGATAGATTAGAACTGTGTCGATGATATCCCTACACAAAAGCAAGTAAGTGATCGAATCTTGAAGCAATTAAATATTCGATCATATGTGTACTCAAATGTTTTAAGGAATTTTAAACTCTATAATGTAATTAACGTAGTGAAGAGATTACATTTTTCGATTAACTCGAAACAACCCATTGATATCTAATGCTAGAATGGATAATGTGTCCTGGCACGCGTTAAAACGCGTAAGCGCCTGGAAGTTCCAACCCCTTCCCACATTTTCCGACAAAACGACCCATGTAGATCGGATACAATCGACCCAAAAAATTGTAGTGCATTGCTATTGGTCTATAAAATCAACTTAAAGCTTATTTCTATTAATCAGAACGCGCATTTACAATTTGTCAATAATAACAAAGGTGTAGTGCCCGCCCCTCATAATCCTAAATCTTATTGTGTTGGTATCAAAAACATGCAAGGAACATACTCAGTACTCGTTTGTTAAAGTAAATAGACTACAGTATAGATCAGTGGTGGGCAAATTACCGACCTGGGGGGTTACCATAAGCTCTTAAAACAGTATTATTTTAATAATACTAATTGTCATCGGAGAAAGACAACCTTATGACGTACACTATAAAGTTGCTTATAAAGGCGGACATTTAGCAAGATGGAAATAATACTGTTTTAAGCGTTCATGGTAGGGCCCCTGTAAGAGGTTTTAGTCCGGCCCGCTGAGCAGTTTTTTTTTCAAAAAGAAATATGAATCTCCTTAAAAATAGTGTTCGAAAAGTTAAGACTATTAAAATTCGAACAATTAAGATACTGAGTCTAAACTTCAAACATATATAATGCGTATTTCATATAATATTAAGACTTCATAAACCTATTTTATTTTAATTGTAATTGTAAAATAAAAAACTGCCTTGTGTTAGCATTATTCAACGTTATATTTACAGCTCTTTTTTAGTGTTTTTAACTAACCGGTCCGCCTCAAGAGTTATTTTAATTTAACTGGCCTGCCACTAGATTTTTTATTTTACCGGCCCGCGTTCAAAAAAATGTGCCCACCCCTGGTATAGATCGTAGGTCCCAACTCGCGATACAAACATGTAATGTAACATTTTCACCAGATAGATTTAACCTCGATCGTTAAATTAACCAAAAATATCGAGATCGCAGAAATGATCCAAACTATCTAATCTTTTGACTCGACTACCAAACAAGAAAAAAAGACTACCAATCTTCTAGGGAATTCAAAATGTGGGATTACCAATTGAAGTGGGACACGAAAAATAAATAAGCGACACAGCTCTAAGATAAATGTTATAACTTACTGTTATCTGGGGGCACGGCGATGTCACTAAACAATTTAATTTAATAATGTTTATTACTTGTGAGATACATTCCGTCTTACTACTATTAATATGTATGAAAAGTACTACTAAAATAAATACTATGTGTGAAAGAACTTCTAAATAATAAATTTAAGAAATGTGTTAAATGTAAATTAAATGAAAAGGGTTCTTATAACATTGCTGAATATTTTGCTGATAAGACTAAGCTTGGGATTAATTGCTCCTCATGCCAATCTCTTATAAATATAATGTATCATTACTTTAATTATTGTATATATATTTTAAAAAGACAAGCCCGCTGAGTTTCTTGCCGGATCTTCTCAGTGTGCGGCCGCGTTCCAATCCGGTGGTAGATTTATTATTGTATAGACGCGTCACAGGTGTCTCTTGTAGGTGTACGTGAAGTAAAGATAATTTATTATTATTATTACTACAAAAAGTAAGCTCTCGTTGAACACATGTTTTACTAAACACTCTCTAAAATTGGAGTATCTACCCATAACATGCTATCACGTTAACATGTGTGTGACAGCATGTTTTAAACAGTAATAGTACAAAATGGCATGAGAATTATCAAAAAAAGTTTTTCAATGTATCAAAAATATCAGCCGTCTGCTTACCTACTTAGTACAGTGCAATTATTGCAAAACTATGTTCTTGATAGCCCTAATCTATTTTCAAAACAAATAATTTCTAAACAAAAAACGTACTATAATGGCGTGAAAGAAATCTGTTTTGTGTCGTAGAAGCTACTGTTCGAAATTTAAATTAATTTCTTTTTTTTAATGTACGAAAACAGCCAGTAACAGAATTTATGGTTAGACTAGGTATTGGGTATACCATCTTATATACAAAGTAGATATTATAAAATAGGTGTTGTTGGTTTTTACACTACACATTTTTTTAACATAAAAATTAAAAAAAATACCAACGCTAAAATTTTTATTTTTATTTTTTTTGGCATTTGTTTCTCATATATCAACTTCAATTTCATTTTTGCCTACCTATTTGGAGATATGGTTTTGAAAATGTTTTTTAAATATATTCAAAACCAATTAAAGATTTGTTATACGCAGAATAAGGACTTAAAAAGAAATTAAGCAACACAGCACTGACGAAGCCACGGGCACTGGCTACTCTGAAATAAAACAAGAAAAGTATAAGTTCGCAATTTGTCTTAATGCGATTGAGCAATCCAATTTTCTTCTTGAGATTCTAGTCTCGTTTGTTTTCTGAAAGTCAAATGAAGAAACGAGAAAAACAAAACTCTGATAAAGGTGATATTGAACCTTGGTACTAACGATTTTCAAAGATGGTAATCTAGTTAAAGCGGTCCAAAGGAATTCTCTAATCTTAGAAATAAAGCGTAATTAAGTCAATCACGTCTTATTAACTCGATTTTCTTTTAAGGAACCTATTACATGCCGCGGGGACCATTCCAAAGAGCTACGAACTAAATTACTTCGAGGTAAAAAAGGTCGATTTAAATGTTAAAGAGGTTTATTTTAAAAAGGAATTCCAGTTCACCATTGAATATTATAAAATTCAATCTTTTCTTGTTAAATCAGTACTATTTAGTAATAAAATTAAATCGATCCTTTGTGTTTCTAGATATTTCTAAATTGACCTTTGATAGTTTGCTGAGATCGTTGAATTGAAAATAAAAATTATTTCTAGTTCGTGTGAATTATTGATGCGAAAAGACGATGAAGTTTGAGAACTTTTATCTTTACTGAACCAGAATTTAGGAGGTGTTTGTAGGATTCCGTAACAAAATGGCAAAAGTGAAAACCTTAAAGATTCAAAAAGTCTTCGTATACATATTAATACGTGATGCCAAAACTTTGGACCTCTTTTACGAAAATTGCGCGGACGCAGGAGCATAAAATATGGCACACTTATAGTTTCTGTGTAGGAGAAGTGCAGAACGCTAATATTTTTTCAATATTAATGCTTATTAAGTACATTAAACCAGTAAATAAAATATTACCCACACTGCTATGCATTTGACACACACAAACAAATATATTGATGATAACACATGGCAGATCACAGATGGCGCACTAAGAACTTTGGAACGAAAGTAGTTGGTCTTGAGAAATGAAGATGGCGTTCTTATTAACAAGACATTATAATGGTCGAATTTCGACTAACGGGCGACCACCTAGTACTTATAAAATAACATGTAATGACTGACTGATTCATCATCTCTGAGCAAAAACTGTTAGTTACAGCCATGAAATTTAGTGAGTGTGGTCGTTTCATTGAGAAGACACCCACTAAGGATGGAATTTCGGAATTTCTACCCCCAAAGGGGTAAAACAGGCTTGAAAGTTAGTATTGAAGACCATCATTTTATAAGTCAGAAAAGTAAAAAAAATATTTATTGGCTAATCAATAAAAAAGGGAGTAAATTAGGGATTAAAAGTTTGTATAAAAGTTCTCATTAATGGGCTATAATCAGTAAATATATTAACTGCCACAGGAGCAGCAGCAGATATACGGACGAAAGAAGAGGGATTGAACCTACACATTATGAAATCTGTTTTTTTTTTAATTCAATAGTTTGAGTTATGGACACTTCTAAAGTGGTAAAATAATTTGGAGGTACTCCCTCCTCTCTATTTAAAAAAAAACTTTTAGTGAAAATAGCTCTACAGATACTAAAAGATATCCATTGCTTACAGACGCCATAGATGCTGTAGGTGTACCGTTGCCTTACGGCAGAGGTACCCTACCTTCCAGAAAGGAACAAATCACTGTCATTATGAGAGCAGGAATAGGTAAGGTGGTGGAACCTTACCTGATCAAGTTGCAGCATACACTCTACCTCTAATGGTCTTCTTGGTAATGGCAAAATTTACCTTTACTTGCCTCTTACAAGCTACCTAAGAGCGCATCTACCCAAAGAGACAAGGACCAAAACGGAGAATATACGATGAAGTCAGCCAATTTTAAGGTACAGCACATTTTTGAAACACACAACTGCACATCACTGAAACTGTAAACTTATGCAATACTTATTTGTATTTACTATATTGTAAAATTGATTGTGCACAATAAAGAGTTCGTTCATTAGTTCTTTACTAAATTCGTTTATTCGTTAATTTATTTACACATTTATTAATTTATGCACTTATTCTGTGTTTCATTTTGTAATTAGTTCATTATTTCAATTGTCAATTTATTCAATAATTTATTTATTTATTCATTCATTAATCTACAATTTTGTAATTTATAACAAACGTTACTTTTTAATGCCGAAAAATGTTAACGTTCGATTTTGTGATATCTTTTCAAGCATTATCTACTTGTTACTCTCAACTTAAATATTTCTAATTTAATTAAGTAATTAAGAATAAGTCCAATACATTCGTGTTTGTGTGAAGAGGGTAATGAATATGAATTGAATCAGATAGATCCATTATACATGTTTAACATACATACAGAATCCAAAAAAACACTTTATTTCCTACAAAAATCACGACAAATCATAAATGCACGAAATAATTGAATATACTACTATTTACTACATGTTGTATCTACAACATATTTTCTGCCAACATATTTTCTACTTTATTACTTGCATTGGTCGGTTTGGGTAATGGAAAAGTAAGCTTTTAAAAAAAATTGACATTGATCTGGAAGTATAACAGACTATATCATGTATAGAGTCAAATTATCAAAGTCAATTGAAAATGATAAGGAGTTTGTTACGTACAAAATTCTAAGATTTTTTTAGGCTATTTAAAAACTAATTTCAATTTTTAATTTTAATACAGCCTTATGATACCGCAATTAAAAAAAAATGTGACCTTGAAGTTTCATAAAATGAAGCACTCAAATAGAACTGGAGCTCTTAAAGGCTGACAAAAATCTTTTGCCCCAATATATTGTATCGTTTAATTCTGCTTAACTGACTAAAATTCTTAATTTCATGAGAAAATAAAACAGTACATGTATGTAATAACTAATTTATTAAAAAACGTAACCATAAAAATACTCGTAACATCTTAATTGTCAAACTACGATAACTAAAATTCTTATCTTTATATTTAAAAATAATTTTCCATTTCCCGTATTCCAATTTTCTTCAACGTGGTCCAGTTCTTTTTGATCTTGTGTTAGCTGTTAATGTCAAGCAATACGAAGTTCCTTGAGGTGTCAAGTATCCCATAAAATACATCTAAGGTGTTCTACTTGTTATCTATTCCAAAAAAAGTAAAATTCAACTATAATCCATCTAAGTACTCGATAGATTTCTTAGGACATCAACTGTTGACATGAACTGTGACAAGAATGTTAACTGGAACTGTAAAGGTCTCAGCACATATATCAAGTTGGAAAGGGAACGTCACCGGATCACCTTCGCCTCGCCGTCAACCAGGCGTCAACTTAACGTGTGCAGGTAACCAAACAGTATCAGCAGCTCCTGTACATCAACTCGGCTACGGCTTACACTTACGGCTTACGTCTCGCCGACCGCGAGCCTGTTCCGAGGTGCGGCGATTACGTTACGATTCCTATTAGTATGCGTTGCAGTATGGAGTTTCAATAATAAAGAACGGCTCGAGATGATACGGCGACGAACCCTTTCCGAGTTGATATGTGTGCTGAGACCTTAAAACGTAGCGAACTTAGTAAAAAAGTAATACTTAAAAAAAGGCCTCTTTGAGTCTCTCTGGTACTACTTTAGTGCCTCGATATCGTCCCGAGTAATTTTACATATATTTTAGAAGAAGCTTAATTCAACATTGATCTCAATTTTTGACGAAGAGTTTTCGCTCGTTCATTTCTAGGTATTTTTGTTACAAATTTGAGACCACCTCGTAATTGCATATAGAGTGGAGCCTGAAACAAGTGATTGAGCATATTATAATATAGCGGCGTAGGAGAGGAAGTATCCGCCTCTTTTTCTACGGTGCGGCGAAAATGTATGCCTGCGTCTGCTGTTTCGTTTAGACGCGCGAATCTCTTGACTCTTGCGCGAATGTTCGTGTTGTCATGTTTGTGTACGATAAATGAATATTATATTCTACCACATAAATGATAGTACTTTCATAGTAAAAATTAAAGCTATTCGTGCCAAACTATTCCCTAACCATTCCAAAATATCGAAAATGCACAACGTTAATATTCAAGTTTTCACTTCCGTAAGCACTCCCAGAACACTCTGTCACCCGTCATTTTTTTAATGATAATGAAGGCAATCAAGCAGACGGATTTCCTGATGCTTACCATTCACGACGTCTAGAGACAAAAAAGATGGTAGTGGTGCGTTGCCAACCTAAGGCCGAGATGTTAGGTCTCGAGAATAATAAGTTTACCTGCTATCTTACCCTCTGAACTGCAACACGTCAACCGCAAACTTTGACATTATGGCGGTAGGAGTAAGTAAGACGGTGGTACCAATCGCAACAAGTCGTTGCGAAACCTTTCTACCTAGGATATAATGGTGTCAGTGACGGTAAAGCTATGCTCGCCTTTTACAAACTGCCTGGCAGAAAGGCAGATGGTCTTGTCTGCAAAGGAGCTCTTACCAACATGGGTAGTTTGATGTAAGAGGCGTTCCACATCAGCCTGTCATGACATCATCAACGTAGAACAGTGCAGTGTCGCATTGTGGTATGTTGAAGTAAAGTGCAAATTTACGTCATCAAATGACGTCACGACTCATGATACCGCAACGTTACACGGTGTCATGCTTTGTAAAATGTTGGTATATTCTTGATTAGCAGTTTCACGTAGCCTGCGTAACTTGGCTTCTACTATACCGATTTGGATGAAACAAAGCCTATGTCACTCGTGGATAATGTAGCTTTCGAATGGTGAAATAATTTTTTAAATCGGTCCAGTAGTTTTTGAGCCTATTCATTACAACCAAACAAACAAACAAAGTTTTCCTCTTTATAATATTAGTATGATTAGTGATTCTAAACAGTCTTACGAAATACGGACTACGCAAATGTCCACCATCAAAATCAATCTCTAACATCTTTTCAGCTAAGATTAAAAACACCATTTGGGACAGCGCATCACGTTATATTCACGTGCGACGTCCAAGGGCACACGTCAGACACAGCGTCTCGTGGTAACGGTACCATACCTTACCATGACGTGGTAACACGCGGTGTTATGACCATCTCCGTGGGCGACGATGATCACTTTCCACCTGATGAGTGGGTCATGCTTCTTTGCCTTGTCTTATATATAAAAAAATACAACTTTCTCTTTAATGTCGCTGTTGCAAATACTATCTATGAGCGTAATGCCATATATTACTTGCTGTAGCGTTCTCATTTCAACCGCATGAGTTGCACTGTGATTATGTCCAAGAATTACAACATTACTTCCTTCAGCTCTATTTATTAGCCAAACATCGAAACATTCAATATCTTGTTGATAAGAAATTAGTTGGTTTTAAAAATCTTCATTTCTTAAAACCAACTAATTTATTTCATAACTTTTTAGTGCGCCATCTGTGATCTTTTATCGTTATCATCATTACATTTGTTTGTGTGTGTGTCAAATGCGTGGTGGTGTGTGTTATGTTTTGTTTATTATTATAATGTACTTTATAAGCATTAACATTGAAAAATATTAGCGTTCTGCACTTCTCCTACACATAAACTATAAGTGTGCCAAATTTAATTATTTAAAATTTACTTCTTTTGTACTTACGTTTTTACTCAAAAAATCCATTATTTCAGATGAAGTGATTTCATGATTAGGTCGTTTAACAATAAAAGCTACAGGAAGATTTCCGTTGACAGGGTCAGAAACACTAATTACTGCCACTTCAAGCACGCTCGGATGCATTTGAATGATCGCTTCCAGTTCAGTTGGGCCGAACTAAAAAATAAAAATGACAGTTTCGACAACGTATAAGTATAGTATGAGTTAATAATTTGGTATTATTAGAATTGAATACATGTTCAATTAAGTGATTCGGTTATAAAGTGCCATGCAGCATGTCATCCGAATGTGTATCATCACCTTATTGAGTCCTCGTCATAGTGCTGGGGTGTAGGTAAGGGTTAATTGACCTTAGGTCTTGGCTATAAGACAACCCACCAGTATTTATGATGTCTATAGGTAGCAGTTGCCTCTTATCATCATCAGCGTCCCCTGTTCATTATATACATACCTGTCCTAGTTAGCGTTGTGAAATAGGCAACAAACAAGAAGAGAAATAAGAGGGAACCGTCGCTTATAGACACAAAAGATGGGGTTGTTGCCATCTTGTGACAGGAATCTTAGCTCATGTCTGCAATTCTACCATACCGTCCAATAAAATTACCTATAGCACCGGAAATTTGTAAGGCAGCGTTAACCAAGCGGACGAGCAGCTGCAAAGTGCAAAGCCAAAATTGTTGTAGCACCGTACCCCTTTTTTCTTAACCCTTGTGTTTATTAATTTGTTTGAGTATCACCTCTATGGTCTAGCGGTCCGCAGGTAGACTTGTAGATTAGATTTTACGCGAACCTTTGTTCGATCCCCGAGTCAGTTAACTAAATTTTTGAAGTGAAAAAAAACTTCTTTAGCGGCGTTGCGCAATTTTTTTTGGAATGGGTAAAATCTTTTAAATTCGCATTAGGACACATGATCGAAAATTCATAAGATGGATGGAGAGTAAACAGCCGGCGCAGCGTGGGAGAGGCAGTATCCCCCTCTCTTCCTACGGCGCGATGAAAACGTATGCCTGCGCCTGCTGTTTCGTTAAGACGGCGCAGGGCGCTTGCGTCATTGTCATGTTTATGTACGATAGCGCAATAAATGAATATTAGTCTACCACATAAATTATAGTACTTTCATACTGATAAGTATGAGAAACATATCAACAATAAAATCTTTCCTCTATAAAATTAGTGTATCTACCGATTTAAAAAATAAGACATTTGATGCAAACGTTCTGAATATGATCGTACAGTTCCTCCATTGCATTGTGGCGAATATTTTTTCTTTATATGTATAGAAAAATTGATAAGTTTGCATAATACGTGTCTTTCAAAACCATGGAAATACACATACAAAATTTCAACCCAATCAATCAAGCCGTTTAGTAGTTGACATACCGACAGCAGCGCTATCTATTCAAACCAAAAGGAATGTTCTCACCTACCTCAACGTGTTGAGTATGTGCGCGGTTGGCAAAAAACTTGCCACCTATCAAATTGTGGAATTTTGTAGCTGGCTACTTTGTTGATGCCTCTGCCTATTTGTTCGAGAATATAAGCTTGAAGATTTTTATTTTTATCTGTGTATACAGTAAGCAAACAAAATATCTGACTTTCTTACAGTAACATAAAAATGTGTGTGGGTCTTAGACATTTCGTTTGCTTATTGTACGTATACTTATATTTGCGATGTATAACATTATTTAACAAATCCAAAACCTTGTGTTCCTTATACACAATGACTTCTTTAATTCTGTCAATAACGTAAACATATTTGTCTTCATCATAATAACCCAGGTCACCAGTTTTGAAAAATCCTTCTTCATCTAAACAACTTTCAGGGGTAGCTGCCACATAACCTTGCATTAAATTCGATCCCTTTATACGTATTTCACCATATTCATTTGGGCCTTGTGATTGATTTGTTGTTGGGCAAACAATCTGCAAAAAAAAATAAAAGTAATTTGACATATACAAGGTTACTTTGAAAGGACCGGCCAAATTTTATGCAATTCATTTAAATATAATTGCCAAATTCCAATGTTTAGTTACATAAACTTTCATTTAAAGTAAACCGCGAAAATTCTTCATAGTTGTTGTCACGCTATGTCGTAACTAGGGAATGCAATCTTGTACTAAGATTGACTATTCAAGATCTTGGCGCCTTTTTTTCTGAATCAAGATTGTTCAGTTCGAGATCTTGTTGAGATTCGGGTCGAGATCTTGGTCGGATCTTGGTCTTTCGAGATTGAGAAGAACAATTGAATCTTTTTTTTGTAATAAATAATGCAAATTGGTAGTAACCAGTATTTTAATATTATGTAACATAATTAAGTACATTTTTCAAATTAAACAACATTGTGTCAACACAATAATCAAAGTTAATTTAAAAAATGAACAAGAAACAATCAAAATTTTTGTGACTTCAATGATATAAATGCAATAATACAATGAGATCACAAATAACCACTACATAGTATAAAACAAAGTCGCTTCCTCTGTACCTATGTTATTTATTGGAGAACAAAAAGTTTATACGTATGACACTTTACGCGCGCTCAATCTAAAAATCTCGAAGCATAAATATTTATTATGTCAAAGGTAGCAAAAAATACTTTCAATGTAATTCCAGGTGATACCATTCCAACGCTGCCAGCTTTTGGTCCCAAAACTGCCCAATTTTCCGTTGAAATTTCACCACATTCTATCATTCCATAACCTTGCAAAATATTTTTCAGTTTCGGCAATCTAAAATTATGTTAAACGATGATATACCTTCATTAGTAAAGATGCTATTAACCGAAGACAATATATTAAATTTTAATAGTGACGCGAAAAGTTTTTTAGCGGCGTTGTACACTTTTCGAGACGGTTGAAAATATGAAACTCGGTGACTAACGGGGTCAGATCGTGCAAATTGAAAATTGGAATCGTACATTTCATTTTGGGTACTTTCGAAAATATTATTAGTGGATTATTAACATTTAGTTACAAATAAATGCAACGAATCCGATGAAATGATACATTCTTTAATATTATGTAACTTAACGTTAATAATTCGCCAGTATCGTATTCAAGAGTAGGTACCTACATACGTACGTGTAGGTACACGTACGTAGGTAGGTACACAATTTCAATTCATCAACATTGCATGGATCGAGTTTCAAGAGAAACCCTCTTCGGTAGAAAATTTCTTAGACGGACGAAGAATAAAACCACTGTATATTGTCGCTGCATTTCATATTGTGAATTTCGTTTCATCTTTCGGTGTATCTTCAATCTCGATTCTCGAGATCTCGGATTCCAGATCTTACGAGGTGCTTGCAAATGAAGATAAAATGAAGATTTTATTTTACCATCTTAATGATAGCATTTTCTTTATGAATAATTGAAGCAATTTTTTGCAAAACTGTTCCCAAAATATCAAAAATGTGCAAAGCTAATATTCAAGTTTCGACTACTACCGACACTCTCGGAGTGCAACCAGTTGATATTTTTATGTGAAACTTTAAAGTTGAAGCATAGCCCTGATGTTACTGTTACTAAAGTAGTAGGTTATTTAAAGACCTATAAATTAGAAGTGATGCGTAAAATAGTACACTTGTTTCTTCATCTAAAAATATGGAAATCGGGTACCAATTTTACCTATATTCTTTACATCGCTAGCAACATAAGAAGTAGGTAACAATAATTAATACTTTACTTTACTAGGTGGTAGAGTTACGCAGCGACTCGCCCGGATTGGTACCACCGCCTTACCTATTCCTGCCGCCATAACGTCATGACGTGTTCCGGTTCGGAGGGTAAGGTAGCCGGTAAACTTACTTTTGCTCGAGGCCTAACATCCTGACCTCAGGTTGGCAACGCACCATTACCATCTTTGGTGTCTCTAGGCAACGTGAATTTCTTACCATCAGGAAATACGTCTGCTTGTTTGCCTTCCTATAACATAAAAAAAAAAATGTTACGCAGAAATAGACAAGAGTAGCATAGTACGGGACAATGAAAAATTTGCTAATACGAGTAAACGTGATTGATTGATTATTACAAAATGATCACTCAAGCACATACAACAAAAGCATTGTTAAGTATGTTTTGTTGTCTGGCCAAAATTTTCATTAGGATAATTTAATGGCTCATTGTTATAATAAAAGAGGAGAAAAATTTGATATTCGTTCTGAATAATCCATACATTATCTGTAAGTCGAAAAGTAGAGAAACTTAGTTATAATAGTCACGAGGATTCATTATAAAGTATTATGTACACGTAGTCACGAGTATGTTTTGGTTAGCGGTTGGCGCTCCTGCAGGTGACGTATTTTTTATCTGTTCTCATATTTCGAGTAGTCATGAGTGTAGTTGTGATATTGTGGTCATTAGTATAGTTGACATAGCAAGCAGTGCAACAGGTGGCTCATTAATAACTGACGTGTTTCTATTGGTATCTTTAAATATCTCGTATATTTAAATTGTTATATTTTAAACTTTGGCAACCATGAAGCTATATTACTACTGGATGTTACACTTCTAACAAAGATCTAAGTCATTTTCAAATACTGTTGACTGACTCTAATGTAATTACTTCTCTTTCGTTTCGACTTTGTTAGTAGACATCACAAAACTCTCAGATTGCAAATTATGATGCTTTGTTACTCAGGTATGACAAATGATAAAGACATATGAACAAGTAGTACACAATAGTCTATGAAGTATTGGTTATTGAATACACAATTTTGTTTTTAAAATAAATAAGTTGGTTTCAACAGACGAAGCATGGGACTCAGGGAGAGGGACGATTTATAAAAGACAAAAAAATATATGATCCAAAAATGTTTGGAATATTGTTGAACTAATTTTCGATGGTTATGACAATGAATTATCAATATCTTTCATGTCTAAAGATATGACTGAAAATACAAGCTATCTTTCCGAAAACAAAGAGTTAAACACAAGATATTTTTAAATACAGCTGGCCTACGACAAATGAAAATAACAAAATATGAGTAAAATATTCATTTGACAAATTAAGAATAAAATTATTTTTTTTTTAATTTATTTATTTAAAGACAGCAATATCCTTCTTAAAAAAAACAGAAGAAATATTATGAATTGTGATGGAAGAGGCAGTATAGCAATAGGTCTTAGCGCGTCCGAACCTTTTTTTTCTTTCTTAGTTTTTGGCATTCGCGTTAGCATTTTGCCATTATTCAAGTAGAAATTTGCATCTAGTTAACAGATTTACCAGAATCGAGTTTCAATAATTCAAAATTAGGCACAAGTTGTCAATAAAAGTCATGTCGGGTCTTGAGTAAAGCGGTGGCCTCATTACTCATGTTCATACAGTGAGATTTGGTTGCAATTGGTAAATACATGATACGCTAATTTCTTCATGATTATTTCATTTGTGCACTTTCATTCAACAAAATTATTCAAAATGCCACAAAACTTGACTAATAACACTCAATATAAACCCAAACTTCAATAATTATGAAAACACTTCGACCATCTTTTCCCTCGATGGTGCCAAAACTCCAGGTCTTAAAACATTAAGTTTTTTTTTGTAATTTTTGTTTGAAAACCGTCGTGATCAAGATGGTTACATGCTACAGTTTATGGAGATCTGCTTAGGCATTCAAGGTTATTAGCTTATTTGCAGCTCTTTATGAGAATGGATATGAGACACATTATGGGTACGTATTTCACTTTGAACATAATTTTTTTTATGATATTGGAAGGCAAACGAGTCGCTGCTAAACTCTACCACCTAGTCAGTTGTCACGGTGTTAGCGACGGTGAGCCTATGCTCGCCTTTTACGAGCTGCCTGGCAAGGAAGGCAGATGGTCTATTCTACAAAGGAGCCCGGACCAACACGAGAAAAACCTTATGTGAGACTTTACAGTTAAAATATTAAATAATGCTGATACAAGTGAGCTAGTCTGGTGGTGGAGCTCAAATGTATTAGACATAGCCCCCAATGTCTATTTGTAAAACCATTGAGTTTGGACTCATTCAATTAGCCTCAATAGCATCTTTACACATTTTCTGATGACCAAGACTTGATGACATGTCATGATGAAGACCTGAATGAATTGGGAAATGACTGATGGAGCGTAATTTAAAAGTAACAGTATTCTGTTCAGTAATATTACTTTACATACAGGTATTGTCGGGTTTCCTTAGTTTAATTTTAATTTCAATTTTTAATTTTAAGTTTGAAGCTATTCAAACTTCAAATTATTTTACACAGTTAAGAATCGCAAGATAAGTTTTTAACGAATTTTTGATCCACTGTTCTGCACATATCTTACACATAAACTATAAGTGCACCAAATTTCATAGTCCTCCGTAGGCGCAATTTTGGCAAAAAGGGGTTTAAGGTATGCTTCAAGTAATAATATTATGACAAAATTATTTATCCTATCTAAGTCAGCAATTTCCTAATTTGGAAAAAAGAAATGCTTATCGTGGTTAAGGAGGTGTCATGATAGGCATAACTCAAAAAGACAAACTTATTAAAAAAATCTATTTTAGGTTATACATTTTACTTCATTATTTTTTGTTGTATTTCAAACTTAAAATTTAATTATACAAGTATAGCAAGGTAATTTTCTAAAGTTTTTTTTAAACGATTTAATATCCTTTTTTCAGGAATATAAACTAAATGTCAAGATATTATCTTCAAAAAAATGTTTTTTAATTATTTTGTCAAGATTGCCGATCCTTACTTTGCCACTAAACCATGTAGGGGCACGAATTGTCTAATAAAAAAGAGTAATAATAATTCATTAGTATTAATATTTGAATACCTTTTTATAATACCTACAATGTATAAATGCTCACCTTTGTTTCACTTTTTCTATTGTTTTTGCATTCAATGGACTTGAACGTGAATAAATAATTTGAAGTGATTCCAAATTATGTCTATCTAAATCCGAATTTAAAAGGTCAGTTATAGCATATGGAACCAGCATCACCATTTTTACCTGCAATAAAATAAATTATTTAATTAAATTACATACTAGTCTAGCGGTTCAATACTTCGACTTGACTTCAAACGACCCGGGTTCGATCCCCAGGTCGGGCAATAGAAAGAAAATGTGTTTTATCATTTTCCTAATAAAGAAACACTCCGGGAGTGCCGGAAGAAGTGAAAACTTGAATATTAATGTTGTGCATTTTTGACATTTTGGAATGGTTATGAAATAATTTTGCACGAATTGCTTTAATTATCCCACATTGGGAAAGGCTGATTTAAATGAAGATGTCGATCAAGACTGTAATAGCGTAATACTAAATTAAAAAGCGGTATCGGCTGGCATGTTTTATTAAATGTATAATAATGCAAAATGTAAAGTGAAACATGCATTCTTATTAATAATACTCTTAAGTATCTGATTATATTTAAGAAAAAAATATTTTCATGCCCGTATCCGTGGGCAGAGGTACAACAATACCTACGACTACCACGACACTTAAGTCCTGAAATGTGAAAGATGTTAAACTTACGCCAAGGGCATATTCAATCATAACATATTCAATCCTGGGCTACATTTTTGAAGTTAAAAACTTCTTTAGCGGTGTTGTGCACTTTTTTGGAATGGGTAAAAACTTCTAAGCTCGCGTCAGGATACGTGACCTGATCGAAAATTCGTAAGACGGATAAAAAGTAAGCAGCAGCGTAGAGGAAGTATCTTCCTCTCTCTCTACGGCGCGGCGAAAATGTATGCCTGCGCCTGCCGTTTCGTTTAGACGGCGCAGGGCGCTTGCGCGAATGTTCGTGTTATCATTTTTGTGTACGATAGCGCAATAAATGAATATTGTATTCTACCATATAAATGATAGTACATTCAGACTAATACTTAAAGCAATTCGCGCAAAATTATTCCCTAACCATTCAAAAATATCATGAATGCACAACGTTAATATTCAAGTTTTCACTTCTGCTGGCACTCCCGGTTTTTGTTTCCCGGGAACCAAACCCGGGACCTCAAGAAATCAAGTGCACCTCTAGATCACACAGGCGATAGTATTTTCAGTACTGTAATTTTCTTTTAAAATATAGTAAAATTGAAAGGAAATTACCTTATAATGTTCAATACATTGTAACATTTTTGGAGTACTGTTTGTGTTGGGGTAAATTATTTTCTTTCCAGATGATAAAAATTTAAATGTAAAAAAAATGTGATAGTTGTAGTATCACAATCCTGAAATTAAAACTGTCTGCAAATCTTCACCCTGAAAACTAAACAAAAATTTGTTAAAATATTTATAAATTGATTTAAAAATAAATGTGAACTCTTTACTATTTCGCAAGGGTTGGTAAAAATCAAAGTTAAATATTCATTAATATAAGTGACGATAGGTTTTTAGTCTTACCATAATCACGGATAATAAAACTGTATAAGGACAGTAATTTAAAATACAGTATTATATCTTCACACAAACGGGAGAAAACAAGTATACATCTACACGTGTCGAGTCTGGTATACACGTGGTACACATAATTCCGGTTGCGCCGTTGTGACGAATGGTCGATTTAATCTATATCTTTAACCCTTTGTGATTTGTGATTTGTGAATGTTATTTCGGTTTGATAGGTCAAATTATTTACTTGATATAGCAAAAAAAATTTATAGACCCTATTGTCCTGTTTTTGAGCTTCACTTAAGTTGCTATGGACGGATTTTTATGAACTACGATAATCATTAACACCACACGCGCAATTCATATAACAATTCAAGATTTGTGTGTGTTTTAAAAAATACAATAATTATGATCACAAAATTCAAATGGGCAGATGTACTTTTAAAACTGCAGGCACGTAGCCCTGTCGCGTGTTAACGCACCGCTCGGTTGTAGGTATTTAATTCAAAAACGGAGCCGAGTTAGACTACTGTACATTATTTTACCGTGACACAGCAAACAAGCACATGGTTCTTCTAATAACAAAGAAGAGATAAGTAGCAAATATGTCATTGGTATTTAGCTTGATGTCCTCTTGCATGGGGTGTTAGGCCTACATACATACATACACATACATATCTTCACGCCAAGTCCCTTACGGGGTAGGCAGAGAGTATCGAGTGCCAGACCTCACGATCCTGACAAACCTGTCTTGCTTCCTTCACATTCATTACCCTTTTCATACAAACACGCCGGTATCGGAGACTCTTGACACCACCCTCGGATAATATCCGATTGATTTGATCGCGAAATGTCAACCTTGGTCTCCCCGGGTGCCTACATCCATCCACATTCGTATTGTATATCTGCTTTGTCAGTCTTTCATCTGTCATTTTTTCCACATGACCGATGTCCGGGTGTTAGGTCTAATATTCAAATATGGCATTTATCTTTATTGGTACTAACCTATATCTTACTGAGTGCTCGCCTCCTACGAGCTGCCTGGCACAAAGTCAAGTGGATTATTGTACACAGCGGAACCAAATTAACACTGGGATAATATGTTTATATTTGTATCTGTTTAATACATAAATGTAGAAAATAAGAACATACATACATATTTTCACTTCCAGTTAATTACGGTAAGGCAGTATCGAGTACCAAATGTCACGATCCTCCCAAACTGTTTTTTTTTCTCCGCAATTACATTTAATACAATCGCGCTGGTTTCGGAGATTCTTAAAACCACTCTAATAACTCAAGTGGATTAATCGTAGAATGTCAACCTAAGTGTCTCCAGGTATCTAATAATATTCATCCACATTTGCAATATACACCCTGACTTTTTAACCACCATCCAAATTTTAATATGTTGATCTTAAGTGAAAATAATTAAATACGTACTTTTTCTTTTAGAATCCCTCAATACTAAATATTAAGATATGACATCGCAAAGTCGTCTACAAAATATTGATGTTTATGGGCAGCGCGCGCTCCGTACCTACGCGCTGAGTGCTCTGACATGCTAGATAGCTACCTGCTAGATACCTATTTTTTTTCATGAATGATATTCATAGATACTTTATGCCCAGAAAAAAATTGGGTGGTGATAAAAAAATCTTGCTGTATATCAGATTTTGTCAATCTTCATGTGTAATACTTTTGACATGACCGAAACAATGGAGGGTTTCCTTTCACATTTTAACATCAACACTTTAGTCCAATCCGACTGTTTCTCGAACCTCACTTTTATGAATATGGTCAGCAATATATCTTTGGTATGTTGCTTCCATACAACAACGTTGGGATAAGCACAGAATCATGCAAAACTAGCACGCTGGCTAGTCAAGGTGCCGGATAGTTAGCTGGTACCTTGACTCAAAACCACGCTTTGAAATTAAGCAACAAAAGCTTACCTAGCGCACCGTTAACACTATTACCTTCACATATTCTCTTTTCTACATCTGTGTAGTAACTTCTATATAGTTCATCTGTGTAGTAAATTAGAACGCCAGGAAAAATCTGTGGTGTAACGCTCGCTGACCGTATTAGTAACCATGGATCTGTGTGAACTATGTGTGGATATGTGGATCTGAGAAATAGGGGGATTGTATTAAAGAGTTGACTTTAAAATGAGAAAGAGCACGCTCCACTAATTCGATCATATGCAAAGAAAAAAAAAATTAACATTCTACGATCAAGTCGGTCGGGTGTTTTTCGATGGGTATATCAAGAATATTTGAAAGCGACGTGTTTGTATGTAAAGGGTAATAAATAAGTATGTAAAGGGTAATAAATAAAAAAGTTGCTACAATGCACTGCACCGCCAGTGACCTTATTAGTAATGAGTAACTTAACCTATGTTCATGTTAGGTGTGTGTGCGATTCACACACGATAGTAGTGAAACTTCAGTGAATCGACAAAAGAATGAGATAAATAATATATATTTGTGACCCTTAACCTGCAAAAGAATGAGATGAATATATATTTGTGTCTCTTAGGTACCTGTAGTTTTTCCGTGGCATCCGTTTTGAAATCACAACGATTCTAAAGAAGGTTCACTTCATAAAAATACATAGATAAATATCATTCATCTAATTCCAATTCGAATATTGTATTTTCCACGGTCGTTCAGATCAGAGGGTAGAATAGACCATCTTTTTTAAAGACTGGTAGTGAACGATTACAGGCAAAAATTGATCATCACTAAAAAGACCACTGGTAGAAGAATGCTTTGCAGCATTTTGTTCGGTTAGAGAACAACGAAATCGCTTAATCCTGCCATGATAATGTGTAGGTCATGTTCCAAACCTGCGGCAGCTAGTTCAAAACTAATATGGTAACACTTACCAAGGCCACCTTATCGTCTTTACCCCGAAGATGTTGCAATATGTGTTTCCCGAAATTTAAGTGTGCTGGAACTTCAACATTTTCGTCGCATTGAATAAATGTTTTGTTATAAAACATTTTGTTATGTGGTCGTCGATGTAAGAAGCGGCAATATACTAAATGTTGGTAATCTCGAATTTGTTTTCGTTTTATTCAAATTTATTCAAAATTAATTGGAATAATTATGATAAATTTAGTAACATGTTAAGGTAATAACTTCTGAGTTAAATAATATGGTAAGAAATAAACACCTGCTAGCAAGCCATTGTTTAAAAGTATCTTCACGCCCACATCCGCGAAGATGTAGGCAGAGGCACAACCCATGACTAGCCGAAGACACTAAGTCCCACAATGTCATAGGTGGCAAGCCTATCGCCAACCGGACACATATCAAATCCCGACCAACATTTTTTTTAGATAGAAAATTGGAAAAATTAAATTTTATTTTTAGTGCCCGACCCGGGATTCGAACCCGGGACCTCATGAAGTGAAGTCCAACCCCTTACCGATCCAAAAAAGGATGAGGCTGTCAATTCTACTGAATGTTTCTTTCCGTTTTTTATGCTTTTTAGGCCAAATAGATGTTGGTGGTTCTTTTTGATTGGTAAATCATGAATAATGTCCCAAAGTGGAACAAGATCCTGCCGGAGCTTTTTAAATTGTATTTTCTTTATAATTAGACAACGTGGTAATGAAAATAAATCGATATTCTAATTATATGCGCCTAAATTATTTAGCGTACGAGTATGTTATCATGAACTAATAGGTAGTCGTAGTAAGCTGTAGATAATGAATAATAGTTAATGATACCAGTTTTTCACATCAACAAACATTGTTTAAAGTATTTTTTATCAGTATCTTTACGCCCATTGTTACTCTTCATACTAAGATTCCCATACAATCAGGGTACCTACGACTAACCAAAGACAATAAGTCCCACAATGTGATAGATAGAAAGGTTTTCCCCCGTGTTGGTCGGGCTCCTTTGCAGAATAGACCATCTGCCTTTCTTGCCAGCCAGCTCGTAAAAGCCGAGCTTAGACTTATCATCACTAACACCGTGACATCTGACTAGGGGATAGAGTTTCGCAGCGACTCGCCCGGATTGGTACCACAGCCTTACCTATTCCTGCCGCCAAACGTCATGACGTGTTCCGGTTCGGAGGGTAAGGTAGCCGGTAAACTTCCTTTTGCTCGAGGCCTAACATCCTGACCTCAGGTTGGCAACGCACCATTACCATCTTTGGTGTCTCTAGGCGGCGTGAATTTCTTGCCATCAGGTAATCCGTCTGCTTGTTTGCCTTCCTATAACATAAAAAAAATGGCCAACAGGGCACATATCCAATCCCGGGCAACGTCTGTTATTAGAAAATTGAAAATACATATTTTCAAAATTTTTGCACCGCTAGACCACAGTGGTGATTTTTTTAATCAAACAAATTAAATTAATGATTTCGTCAGGGTAATGACGGCTTAGGATTTTTAACGTCTTCTCGAGTGAAATGGCACATCTGTTACCATTTTACGCCGCTCCTCTGACTGGTAATAATAGAATTAACGAGCTGGTTATGAACAAACGGCGTCTTCATTTCCAGTAGTCCGTTTGTTAGCTCTTTGCCTCTATTTCACTGCCACCCCATTTCACTGAATGAAATAATAGACTCATTTGGAAGGTCGCCGCTTCGTCTGGGGAATATTATGAAGTTATGGTGAAAAGTTATTCTGCAGGAAATGTATTTCATTTATTTCTTTACATTGAGCTTGTCTGATTTGCATGGGAAATAAAATTCAGGATAAAATCTTTACTTCATATGTTTATCTATAATATAAAAATCGCTAAATTTGTTGGTAAGCGCATAACTTCCGAACGACTTGACTGATCTGGCTAATTTTTTTATTAATTTGTTATCTGTTATTAGGAGAAAATCTGGGAAAGTTGCAGAAAAAATAGAAAAAATAATACTTTATTATTTCCCATACTGAACGGGTGAAATGAAGTTCACCGGGACAGCTAGTTTATTCTGAATGGGACAAGATTGAGCGGATTAGCGAAATGGATATGATTATGCAGTACTATTCAGGAAATACACATGATTCTATTTCATTAAAAGATTTAAACTTAATTAATTTACCGACTTTAAAAAGGATTATTTTTTGTATGTCATCTTCCTAACCGATTCTATAAAAGGAGGAGGTTCTTCGACTTTTGTTTTTTTGCATGTTTTTACGCGGTTACTTGACTAATAGCCAACCTTTTTTGGTGGTTCATTTTGAGAAAGAGGATTTTCCCCCGTGTTGGTCCGGACTTTTTTGTAGAATAGACCATCTGCCTTCCTTGCCAGGCAGCTCGTAAAAGGCGAGCATAGGCTCACCGTCGCTAACACCGTGACATCTGACTAGGTGGTAGAGTTTACCAACGACTCGCCCGGTTTGGTACCGTCTTACCTATTCCTGCCGCCATAGCGTCTTGACGTGTTCCGGTTCGGAGGGTAAGGTAGCCGGTAAACTTACTTTTGCTCGAGGCCTAAAATCCCGGCCTCAAGTTGGCAACGCACCATTACCACTTTTGGCGTCTCTAGGCGGCGTGAATTTCTTACCATCAGGAAATCCGTCTGCTTGTTTGCCTTCAAATATCATAAAAAAAAAGATGAGAAAAATTCCGAGATGGTTATGGAATTTGATCATGATCTGAATGTTTTTAATTATAAGGTAGTATACAAGAAAAATATATGCATCACTATATCTCAAAAGTGCTCGAAAACTGTTTATAAAATGTATGTGGAACAATATCGGAAACAATTGCTATGTTTCTAAAAATATTTTTTAATAATGCGACCACCATAAGGTAGAATAGGTACCACACCTAATAAAATAATTGGAGCCGGTTTTTACAATTTAACTCTGTTTATTTTTAGACAATGTTATACTAAAATACTAGCTATAATACCCGGCTTCGCCCGGGAGTTGATATGAGGTTACGCGGTAGTTGAAATAAAAAAATAAACTATGACGTAATAGTAAAAAAAAATATTGAAAACATTCGCTCATTTTTTACACTTTTTGCTTATAAACAACTTTTTATTGTCTGAAGTATATATATATATTTATTTTTTGGATTTCCTACCCTTGAGCAAGCTGCGTTAAGTTCAACTACTCAACAACAACTTCACTTAATTTTCAAATTGAGGATTTGGAAAAGCCCTTATGTCTTTAAAAATACGCCCTTTAAGTTAAAACGGGAACTTTCTTGTTCGAGGGAGGATAAAGGGCTAATGCAATATATAAGTCCCCTTACCCTATCGGGAATAGTTTTTAAGTTTTATCGTCACGCACATTTTATCAACTTAGTTTTATTATATACAATGATAATGATAATCATTATCAAAATTCGTAAGGCTCCTGTGTGGTTAAGTATCTTCAATATCTTCACGCTCATATCCCCGAAGAGGTAGGCAGAGGCACAAACAGGGTAGCCACGACTAGCCAAAGACACTAAGTCCCACAATGTAATAGGTGGCAAGTCTATCGACAACCAGGCACATATCCAATCCCAAGCAACGTTTTTTTTTTATTAGAAAATTAGAATAACCCAATTTTCTTTTTGTTGCCTGACCCGGGATTTGAGCCCGGGACCTCAATCAACTCCAACAACTGAACCGCTGGACTACAGAGGTGACCTGTGGTTGAAAGTCTGCCATCTGCCCGGACCATCTTTATGCCAAATCCCGCTGCATTGTAGGTAGAGAATATTGAGTACCAAGTGCCATGCGTTAGGTCGGTTAGTATATTCTGTAATCATAATTTGAAGATACATTCGCATTAACTTTTGTTATTTCGTTAATCTAAAACATACAGAATATATTCTTTCTATCTCATATCATGTCAATCCATTTACTTTGACGTTACGAGCTTTGTAAGGAGTACCTACTGCTGAGCCCTAAGCATGAGTGTATGGCTTGTCAACTTTACTATACTCGCTACAGTCTCTATAACTTATTCGAATGAAAACTTTTGACAGCGCCTCTGTTGGTAACTAAGAGAAAGACATTTTTATACCAAAAGTTTCACAAATTTCGACATGTAGCTCACCGAACGTAATCTATACAAACTCATGGTAAAGTCTTTGCTTTCGAGTGTCAATGAAGACAACACAACAATCAAAATTTAAGATGGCGGTCATGGATTGTGGGTGGACATTGAATGTTTTTGAAAAAAATATGGGATTTAAGTTATTTTTATACAAAGTCACTGACTAGAATTTAAAAAATAAATAAATAGTCCTTTGTCAGATAGATAGACTGGTAAGTTATCTGTATATTAATACGTGATGCTAAAATTTTGGGACCCTTATTTACGAAAATTGTGTGGACGCAGAAGCATAAAATTTGGCACACTTACAGTTTATGTGTAGAAGAAGTGCAGAACGCTAATACTTTTCGATAATAATGCTTATGAAGTACATTAAATGAATAAGTAAAACATTACCTACACTACCATGCATTGACACACACAAACAATATATTGATGATAACGATAAAAGATCAAATATGGCGTGCTTAAAAGTTTTGAAACAAAGTAGTTGGTCTTGAGAAATGAAAAAGTGAAAATGAAAAGTTGGTCTTGAAAGATGGTGTTGTTATCAACAAGATATTATAATGTATTATGGTCGAATTTCGACCAACGGGCGACCACTAGTTTTGATAATTATAGCTCTCTTTAACAGCGCCATGTCAACAAAATTCGCTCGACAAATACCCGTCATCTAGTTTAATGGGAAAGGTTTAATCCAATTAATTAACGCCGAGGTGAAACTATACGCTAGTTGCACAGTATCCCTTCTCTAAAATGGCAATCCCTTACGGCTCCTTTACAAGGTTTTACTTATATTGTTTATTGTTGTTTATGGTAATGTATATATGGACATTTACTAAACTGATTAAACTGTCAAATAAATGGTGATGCGCCCTAGTTAGAAACTAACTCAGAGTTATAAATTCAATCCATAAACTAGTCGCCTCTGTGGTCTAGCGGTCCAAGTGTTGGACATGACTGTCCGGGTCCTGTCCTGTATAAGGTCCGGGTTCGAATCCCGGTTCGGGCTACAAAAAGGTTATTAGATTTTTCCAATTTTCGAATGAAAAAAAAACGTTGCTCGGGATTGGAAATGTGCCCGGTTGGCGATAGGCTTGCCACCCATCACATGGTGGGACTTAGTGTCTTTGGCTAGTCGTGGGTGCCTTGGTTATGCCTCTGCCTACCTCTTCGGGAAAATGAGCGTGAAGATATTAACATATTTACTTAAATAGGACTAAATCACAGACTATGTAATTAGGCCTAAAGCAGTTCATACGTTTCAATGTTTATCCCGGATGTAAATCGTAAGACGAGATTTTAATTACAGTCTAGAATTAATAAACTAGCGAAATTTCTGCTCTTACTAAAGTCCTGTAAAAGTCATAAAGGACAAAACTGTTCTACTATAAGACTTCTGTCATCGTCATCTTCATCAGCTGGAGGACGTCCTCCGTTGCTGGACATAGGCTTCCCCCAAAGAGCGCCACAAGTCACGGGCACCAGCCGCTTGTATCCAGCGACTTCTGTAAGACTTCTGTAAATAAGCCAAAACTAGCATAAAGCTATGTTTGTATAGCATAAGGCAATCTTCTCGCTATAGGTACCTAACTATTTTTATGATCATGCATTATTTGCAAAATTATTTTTAAAACGTAATAATAATAGTAAATTCTTTATTGTACACAAAACATTGTCACAAATATGAACATAAAGATAATACAGTACAATGGGCGAGCTTATCTCCAGCAACAGAGATTTCTACCAGCTGACCCGTACAAAGGAAAAATACAGAAACAAACATAACGTAAACAAGTGTAGTGTGTAACATAATGTTAATCGTTATTCAAATAAACACGCTATTCATCAAAAGCATTTAATTCTGAACAAAGTTGACCTTGACATCATTTCATATGACAAGATCACTTAGTTTCATAAAAACTAGACACGCGCGCATATTACGCGATTCAAATGAAAGACGGCCATAGAGTGCCTCATAAAACATAAAAAAATCGGGTATTCCATATGAATGTGTGTACAACTTTAGTAGTAGTAGTACCAAATGTATGTACTACCTTAGCAGTACATATGTACAAATATATATTTGGTATTGGATATGAATGTATGTACTACTGTGTATGTATGTGTGAACCGATGTAGTCTTTGGCTCCAATAAAGCGGTCAATCTTTAAATCTTTTTCGAACAGTTTTAGTTTTTCAATAAAAAAAAGATTTTTGAAAATATTAATAAAAAACAAGAATTTATTTCTTAAAATGCAAATGTAACGAAATAAATCTAACTTATCCGAGAATATTTAGGTTGTATTGCCAAATTCAGTAACAGTATATCTAATAAGTATGTTAATATTTCTAAATGCTATTAAATATAGTGATTATTGAAGTGAAACTTCTTTAGAATCGTTGTGATTTCAAAACGGATGCAACGGAAAAACGACAGGTAAGAGACACAAATATATATTCATCTCATTTTTTTGTCGATTTACTATAGTTTCACTTCTATCGCGTGTGAATCGCACACACATCTTTTTGTCAGACTTTAATAACCAATACAAAGATAGCTAGTCAAATATTCGTTGTGAGAAGCCGACATTTTTTATTTTCTTAATAAGTACCTAGGTACCTAATTCATGAAAAAATATCGCATAAACGATACACAAAAAAGTTACGGTATTTTTTTAAAATTAAATTAAGTATAATTAGCATTTACAGATTACCGCCATTAATAACACGCAATCTAAGTTAACATGGGTAAAATCGTTGGACAAACTGACCGCAGCCGTTGTTTGTTGTCGATGTCCTCCTATAAATCACGACCCTCGTCCACGAATACACAATGGACAGGGAGTCAAAACGTCACGCTGTCCTGGATCCAGTCTTGGCGCTAACCAGGATCAATGCAAATTAAACGGAAGACAAATCTTTAACGGTTAGTATTACTACCTCTGAGAAATACCTCGCACTATCGCAACGTCAATATAATTATATAACAGATCTTAACCGATTACTGGCTGTAAATAACTGATGTTTTGGAGAACTACCTATAGTAATGAAAATAACGAACAGTTTTGGCGCCATCGCACAATGTTTTTTTCGACCAAAAAAAGTGACATCGTGAGATTTATGCATAAAACGATCGGCTATTCTATTTGAAATGTAAGAGTAAAACTCCCAGATCTCTATCTCTAATGGTTTTTATAGAAACACAATTTGAAGATCATTTGACCTTTGTCATAAAATAATGAAAAATGTTATTTTAAAAAAAGTACATAATGCGTAGCAAATTACAACAATAACAGGAGGATAGAGTCATATTTAACGCATATAATTCCAGTATAATTTATAAAAAACTTTATTAATTACGATATTAACAACGGATTTTGCGATTTTATATTTTATTTTTTTATTTTATTTCTAGGCTGAAGTAGAATGTCTGACTAATACAGGAAGGTTCTTTTAGCTTAGGAGCATCCCTCATAAAATTCTCAGGTTCTAATTCTGCGGAACTTTCGAGTAATGTCCGAGGTCAAAATTCAAAAATTAGGGTTGTCATAAAAGTTACTTAAAAGGTTACGGCAGATGATTTTTTTTATTATGTTATAATTTCAGCGGTCAATAAAACGTTATTTTAAAGTGAAATTATATCAAAACAAACTAAAAACGCGGAAGACGAGTGTCCAGAACCTACAACAACATGGTGTACATATATTTTAAAATCAAACAAATTAACACTTATTTATATTTATAACAACTTCATAAAATTCATTTCTCATTTTTATGTTACAATTTTATCACATCTTTTTAGAACAAGCTAGATACGAGAATAAAAGGTAAAACAAAGTTTCCGATAATCCCGTTTATACTTTTTTTTAAACTATTTTTTAAACTACTACCATTACCATACCATACCTACTCCTAACTTAAGCATCAGGAGCAAAAAAAAATTCTTCGGTAACCAAGCCTTCTGTTATCATATTAAATACATATGATACAGTAATAAAGACATTTTTGTACCTAGAGTACTTTAGTAGTTGTTTATCAATAACGCAGTCAATATTTTAATCAAATTTCCAAATAAAAATGCTATCTTGTAAAATAAAAGAATCTTAATCACATCTATTATGAGATAAGGGCTAAGCACCTATTACATTATTCTCAGCACATATACAAATTTTTATAACTAGCTAGCCGAACCGACCGACCTTCCTATGGTCCAAGGAAAAAGGAAAACAACTATCAGCAAAATTCCATTACGACAGGTTCAGCAGATTAGGCGTGAATCTCAGTCATAATATAGAAAGAAAGACAGACAATTAGACAGAAGGAAAAATAATAAAATAATGTGTTTTGCTGTCCCTTTTTAATTTAAAATTTCATGATCTCTATTTTTGCGAAAAACGTTTTAGATTATTTCCCTATAACCATTCCGCCAGTATGATCAACGTTTTAGTCGTTTCCCAAATCTTTTTAGTATTGTAATTGATGAGAAGAAATGATGATGAAAGCATCGCAAACAGAAAAAATGGAATCGTAATTGACAAAATTACGAAATCGGTACATCCGTTAAAAGTTATGACGCAAACACACAGACGGACACACACAGACACAAACACGTCAAACTTATAGCACCCTTCTTTTTCCGTCGGGGGGGTTGAATTTAGCTGTGACCCTAAAATGTTGCCCTCAGTTACAAAAAGGACTAAATAGTCTTTTCGCTATTACTATTGCTATTTAAAACACTTCAATTCCATTTTCTACATAGCCCTTGAACTGTGCTGAAGATTTACCTCTAATAACGTATTTCTCAAGTTTTGTTTACTTCATTTGATGTGATTTTTTTTTGAATGACTAATTTGTTGCTAATCTCGCGATTTTATGCAACTTCACCGAGCTTTGTGGGCCGAGCAGAGTGCTCAGCCCGAGACATCATTATTTAGATGGATTGGACTGTTCTCTACAACGCCAGCAACAAGGGTTGTCTCCCGGGAGACCGTACCTTGACTTGGTGCTGCGTTCTACTTACTGGGTGGATTGGAAGGAGGAATATTGGCGGCTCGTTGCCCGGCGTTAGGCGCCGGGCGCAAGAGAGGTCTTCGTCGACGAGACCGGAGGCGACGGTGTCGTGTGATGTAAATGATGTGCTACAAAATCAAACGCTTTCCTCATATTTTTAAATACAGAAAGAGGATACTTTATATATATTTAGATATTATTACTTTTTTAAAAATCAACAAAACATGAATTTTTCTATAAAGTAAAATAAAGTACGTAGATGCGTACAAAACTATAGGATAAAATTATCAGCCAAAGTCAGGGCGACATCTAGTCAAACATAATTTAACACGGGAAGAATGTAAAAAAAGTTTATAAGTTAAAGGTCAAATTTTCTGGTAGCCCTAAAGTTAATTTTGGAAGTTAATTTTCTCAAAAGTTCCACGCAGTTAGAACCTGAGAATTTTATAAGGGATACTTCTAAGCTAAAAGAACCTTCCTGTATTAGTCAGACATTCTACTTCAGCGTAGAAATAAAATAAAAAAATAAAATATAAAATTGCAAAATCCGTTGTTAATATCGTAACTAATATTTTTTTTTAATAAATTATACTGACATAATATGCGTTAAATAAGACTCTATCCTCCTGTTATTGTTGTAATTTGCTATGCATAATGTACTTCTTTTAAAATAACATTTTTCATTATTTTAAGCCAAAGGTCAAATGATCTTCAAGTTGCTTTTCTATAATAACTGCTAGAGATAGAGATCTGGGAGTTTGACTCTTACATTTCAAATAGAATAGCCGATCGCTTTATGCATTAAACTCACGATGTCACTTTTTTTGGTCAAAAAAAACACTGTGCATCGTGAAAGAAGATGGTCGTATTTTTTTCGTTATTACTAATTTCTGTGTGAGTTATGCGTTAGTTAATTTAGGCGGTAATTAGTTTAGTTTTGTTCAGATATGAAGAAATTAGTTTGTCGTGTATTTTCTCGCTTCTGCCAAATCGCACTAAATGAGTTTGAGTAACGAAACCACCGCTTTACTCAAGACCCTGACATGACTTTAACTTATGACTTGAAATAACTTATCATTCTTGAAAATAATTTATTAATATGGAAGACGTGGCAGCATAGTCTAAAGGTCTTAGCCGGCCCCAGAAAGAGGCAAATTAACTGAAACTACAAAATGAAATTTGAAGTGAATAGAACAAATTCTTTATGAAGGATGAAGTTACCTAATTTAGACACATACTGAAAGAAATCGTACACGTTAAGGGACTTTAATTACGAAACGGTTTCTTTTTCACCGTAATCTACCAATTTCTGTTCCGATCTGATTTCTAGTTTTTACCAACATCCGATCATCAAAATACTGACCATTTTTCGAAAAAACAGTCTCTTACTGAGTTAAGCCAAAAAAAATATTTTTACTCACATTAATGACCATTTTCCACCTATGCGATTATTTTTTATATGTATGCATAGAAAAGTTGATTGGGCATGGATCATACGTGTCTATGAAACCATGAAATATACATACAAAATTTTAACCCGATTGGTCAAGCCGTTTATAGTTAATATACCAACACCTATCTCAATATGGAAGGGTAGTTTCTTTTATTTTATTTAAACATTATTGTTCACACATAGAAATTGTAAGTACACCAGGCGAATATTAAGTTAACACATTAGTCAACCTTTAAGCTAACAGCGATCAAGTATGTAGGTACCGAATAAACAAAAAGAGAAAATTAAACAAATGCAATTACCTAATATTGGCAAACTTACACAACACCGTACTTATAAATAAAATAATTCAGTAATAATATATAACTACATGGTATCCCATATCCCATCTCAGTAATATTATAAATCCGAAAGTTTGTTTGTTTGTTTATTTGTTTGTTCCTTCTCCACGGTCTATCCCCTGGACCGATCTGAACGAAAATTGGTATAGGGGTAGTTTAGGAGCCGGAGAGTAACATAGGATACTTTTTGACCGACTTTAAAAAGAAAAAAGTTATCAATTCGCCTGTACGTTTTTTTTGTATGTTTCGCGATTACTCGAATACCCCTGGACTGATTTGGAAAATTGTTTGTT
>NJDD01009035.1:93359-107105 GCA_002245505.1 Calephelis nemesis
ACTTCATAGGTGGTCTCATGATCACCAGGTCAGGATCTGATGTTGGGATCCTAGGGAAATCGCGGTTAACTATTATAGGGGAAACAGTATAGTTATTGGCCATTTAAGCAACCCTGAGACATATTGTTTGTAAAATGTGTAAAATGTGTTTTGTTTTTTGTATTTTATGCGATTACTCGAAGACCCCTGGACTGATTTGGAAAATTGTTTTTTTGTTTGAAAGGGTAGGTATACTTCAGAGTTGGTCTCATGAACTGATGTTGGGATCCTAGGGAAACCACGGTAAATTCTAATAATTTCTTAGCAAGAATAGTGTTTTTATGGATTATAATAACATGCAATTCGACTATGGTCACTTCATGATGCTGCGTGATGATGGAAACTCTTAATTATCAGCTCACGTACAAAAAGTACCAATTCTTTAAAAGTTTAATCGTCAGAGTATTCGATACATTTTAGATAAATCGGTAGGTATTTGTTATGTAGATTATGTAAAAGTTCTGAAGATGAATGTGATATAAAATACTTCCCACTTCCCACTATTCCACTATCGCACTAATATTATAAATCCGAAAGTTCATTTGTTTGGTCTGACCAATCTTAACGAAAATTATTAAAGGGGTAGTTAAGGAGCCGGAGAGCAAACATAGGATAATTTTTATCTCGAAATAAAGTATTTGCAGAACAGGCTGTCCGCCAATAGTCTTTAAGGGGTTTGGAGACATTTACATATACGCAAAAGAGAAGATCAGTCAGAGCGCAGCGTCAAGCTTAACGTAGAAGCATTTTCCGTTGGTTTAATTTTAATGGTTTTCTTCTTGCAGGATTCGATTATGACCATACGTAACAGTATGAAAATCCTCCTTTGATTTTATTTGCACAAATGAATAAAAAATATCAGCATCGTGATGCCTTAAAATTAAAAAATGAAACGCAGGGTTGTGTTAATAGTAAGGTATTATCACCTTTGCTTGGTGAACCAGCTGAGCCGTTAGTCTCTTTTATTGTGCAATTCTGATGAATCTCGAAGATTTTTAAGCAACATACGCATTTACAGTAATTGTTTTCAAATGATGTCGTTTAGATTATGCCAGGATTGGATTTAATGTGCAAGGTCAAGTATATCACAGAATCGGTTCATACTAATACTATAAAGCTGAAGAGTTTGTTTGTTTGCTTGAACGCGCTAAAATCAGGATTCGATTGGACCCGATTAAAAAAATCTTTCAGTTTTATATAGCCCATTTATCGAGGAAAGCTGAAGGCTAGATATCATCATCCTAAGACCAATAGGAGCAGAGCAAAAAATCTAAATCGGGGATTTTTGCCCTAATTACTGCTTCGTGCGCGCTGCGTAAACTGTCCAAGTTTCGTAAAAATCCTGTATGACGGAATCGTTTTCCTTTGAAAGTTCTAAAAAAGTCCTTTTTATGCTAACCAATTTTTTTTTAAATAATGCATTACTTATGAAGCTGTTTTTATAAACATGATATAAATCCTTATTCAAATAAGTAGGTATGTTATTCTTTACAAATATTTAATATAAAACAAAATTGCTCTTTATATCATTCGACTTAAATAACTATCATAGGGGATATCACATTTTTTAAATAACATCAAATGATCGAGTACTGCGTGCACAGATGTGCAAAGCCGGCAAGTTGTCAGGAGAGGAAGGCGGTCGGGGTGGTCCCAGTTTTAAGTCTACAAGATACTATGCTGCTCTGCCAAAGAACACTTCAGTCATAAATAAGAATAATAGGGTTCTGTAAATATAGTCTACCGACCGGGTGACCTAGACGCGTGGTCGGCTTCATAGGGAACGGTTGTACTTAGTGAATGAACTACTTTTTATTTATTTGTTCTTCCCAGAATATCATTGTATAATACTTTTAGATGAATAAGTTTTGTTTTAGTTTACTATATGTTTATTAATTTCTTTATCTAAATACATAGATAGGTACATTATTTGACTTTTTAGTATTTTAGGGTAATTCTTTGACCGTGGATAGGCTCTTATCTTATAGTAATAAATTTTTGAGTAATTAGTTTTCCAATTATTAACATTCTTTCCAAAGTTACATACTGATAAATAAAAATGCTCAAAAAATGACTACAAGTTTCTCGGCAGTCTGCCGCTGCAGAACGGCTTCGTCTTTCGCGCAGCAATAAGATAGAGAATGAAAATGAGCTTGCTGTTGAGTAGGAACATAATAAAAAAACTTTCTTTCACCCTAAACTATCTTTAATTTTCATATACCTCACACCTAGAGTGACCTCTCATGCCACCTGGAGTATCCCGTTATTTTAATGTGAAGTTACCATTGTTGGTATTAATTTTGACCTGAATATTTTTTCGGCAACATTCAATGCTCAAAATTTTGTTGCTGGAATTTCTAAGTGTGTTATCCGAAGACATCTCCGATGGGTTAGTCTCCCTAACTGCACAACCTTGGCACCCACGACTAGCCGAAGTCACTAAGCCTATAACCAACTGGCTCTTTACCAATCCCGGGCAAATTGTAACAATAAGTACCGTTACTATCAGTCGAAAATTGAAACTTTATATTTTCTATATGTTTTTTGTTGCCCTAACCGGAGATTGAACCCAGGATCTCAAGAAGTCATGTCAGACGCCGGACGACCACACCGACGATCTATATTTCTAAAATTTCAAAAAATCTTTTGTTAGAAGTTTCTATAATTTAAGATACAGTTTAATTTCACCGTATTTGCCGATGTGCAGATAGAATTGTAGAGACAATGACGTATTTCTATTATCTACCTGAGGTGAAATTAGAAAAGAAAAAAAATTATCTTAAAATTTTAACGGGCAGCGTTGGAGTGCTAAATATTAAATAACTTGACTACGCGGGCGAAGCCGCGGGTAGCAGCTAGTAACATATAAATTCATAGTACAAAATAGATGCATTGTATATTATTATATACATACTATTATTATACACATATTATACACAAATAAACAGCAAACAAGACAAAATTACTAACCATACATAAATAAATATATATTAAAACTAAGGTCTGATGAAACGAGCAAGCAATATTAAAGTACTAAATGCAATTCTCAAATAGATATTCTTACGTTTTCTTTTTGAATAGTTCTCCCCTACCCCCGTTGTCCTATTGCCCGTTTTCCTCTAGGAATATAGCATTTTACTGAGGTAAAAAAGTATCATATGTCTATTAGAGCTTATGTGGCCTTTTAATGCAATAAGAATTTTCCAAATCTGTCCATGAGTTTTGAAGGCTATTTAATACAAACAAACAATCCAATATTGTTATTTTTATTTTTAGTAGAACCTACATATTAAGTTCTATTCCCCGAGCGAAGTCGGGTCAGGTCGCTAGTAAGATGTAAACTCACGCGGTGTCGTTGCACTCCGCGTTTGTGTCTGATAACTTTCGAGTGTAGAAAAGGTATTTTGTTTAGAATGATTTTTTTTAAATTTCGTAATAACTTTTTAACGGATTGTAAGATTTAAATCGTTCAAGAAGTAATCTAAAGGTTAAGAAACAGCCTTGAACATGAAATTATTTATTTGGATATGAAATAAAATGAAGCTATGGATAACGTGGTCCGAATATTGTTAGGGTAAAGTGGGGGAATTGGGAACACTTTCAACTCTCATAAGTAATAGAAAATATTCCTAGACAGAAAGAATTTTTATTGCAACGTTAACTTTACCTGTCTATTTATTAATTAGTGACAAATAAAATCAAAGTTTTATAAGAAACCTGAACGAAAACAGAAAACTATTTATTATGCTGTTCCTATTTACCCGAAACCCAATGGGGTAATTAAGAGTATACTATAATGGGGTAATACAGTGCCAACCTTTCTTTGGTAACTTGACTTCGCTTTATTTTAGTTGTCTCTTTTACTCAGAGGTTATTTATAGGAAAGGACATAATTTTTTGCTATGATTTATCATCAGGAAATGGCCATTTCATGGACTTATTGTTATTTTAAGGTCAAGTCGCCGGAAAGAGAGTCCGATTTTATTTTTTTAAAATAGGGTATACTCACTTCGCCCAATTTGCAATAAGCTTTGCCACTTGTCATATTTTAGGACTGTATTCTCGGCTTTTCGTGGGTGCCATGTTTGTATTTCTGCCTATATCTTCGGGAATACGAGCAAGAAGATACAAAAAATTGATTATTTCCTTAACGCATACCAACAGATTGTGTGCCCAAGCTTTGCTACTGAAACAATTTGTTTAGATTATTTAGTTTTATTTGTTCCAGTTTAGAGAGCAATGTATGGCAAGTTTACAGAAGAATCTCAACATCTCCTAGTCTGAAGTCGGCACTGTCCCACTAATCCCACCGTTGATATTTTTTATGCTTACAAACTTAACCTTAACCTTGTGTTACCATCATGAACTCTTTTTCTAAAAATGTTATACTTCACTACATAGTATAGAACAAAGTCGCTTTCTCTATGCCCATTTGCATGCTTAAATCTTTTGATGCAGTTTTTTAAACAGATAAAGTGATTGAAGAGGAAGGTTTATATATATATATTTTATAGCCGTGCAAAACCGGGGCGGGCCGCTAGTATTAAAATAAAAACAAAACATCTTTTTACATGAGTTTATTTTAAAAAAAATATCGTATTATCCAACTTTCACGTTGATGCCAGGACCTGCGCCTGCGCCAGCTAAAAAAAACATTAATATTTAATTAATTTCAATATTTCTGTAAATTCGACGTACTATTCGTGCTATCAGCCACTCGTACACTTTTTTACCTAACAGCCAATAACAATTTCAATAACCTATCTACAGATAGATATAGGTCTACTACAGTGGCTAACATATTTTTGTCTTCTAATAAAAATTATATTCGCGTCCATATCTACGAAGAAGTAACTACAACCAGGGCTCAACACCATCCTACTGATTAGTGTTGCCACATGTCGCAAACCAAGCACATGCTAAATAAAAATACGGTATAAATACCCGGAAAACGTTGTTTTTATTGTATAGTTAATATAAAGCAAATTTTTACAATTTTTTCTGTATTGCAGTATGTATCCTGATCTCGATTCAGGTCAGTTTTCTTTGTATAAATTATGAGCTTCGGCGATATTCGTCAAGCTTCGGAAATCCGAATGTATTTTAAAGGTATCTATATAGAGTTGCTATTAGACAATCAATCATTTCGCTTTAATTTAGATTAGGTTAGCCAATTTAAAAATAAAATTATAAAGTGTAAAAAGAGTATCGCAGAAGCGCATAATTTAAATACTAGTACTATACTCTATTTTCCGATGAAGCTTATAGGCTATTTTACCGTTTAGGGAAGGGGATGTAGTAGTGGGGGGGGGTTACATAAAAAAGATTGGACTACAACTCACCACATGCCAATAAACTCGCTATAGCGGCCGAAACCACGAACTGAAAAAAATTAACATTTCTAAATAAAATTTTACTAAAAATTCTTGTCCCTTCAAATAGACTAGGCCAACCTTGAAACGATTTTAACTAATTAAATGTTAATTTGATTTTCTACAGAACCTACCGTAAAACAAACAAACAGTGGTTACTTCTTGCATAAAGTGTGAAAATATTTAGCATACCTTTTAAAATACATTGAAAATATTTATATTATTCGTTTTCGGCACATTCATATACATCCGTACATTTAATAAAATACTACAAAAGTAAAAATGTATATTTTTACCTACAAACTTTATAAAATATACAAAAATAAAAAAGAAATGGTCTCTAGCGTAATACAGAACGTGTTATCTTTACCAAATAAGCTGTAGGTACTTTAATGTATGCGTATTTCCAAAATTTTCGTGAATAAAAATTATCACTGGAAGCATTTTTTTTCGTGGTAAGTATTTATTTTTAACTTTATCGAAATAATTTAATAGTTTAATTGAAAAACCATCCAAAGATTACAATTTGTTTTTTCTTGAATGTACTCGTAGACCAAGATCCCAGGCAGCCCAGACGTTTCTTATTTTCTCCAAAATAAAATGTATACTATTTAGTACTGCTATTACGTTACGGAATTCCGTTTCGAATAAAATTGAAATTATTAAAATACCCTAGATTCGTACAAATCTAGTTCAAACCTTTCTGTATGGAACATGAGTGAATTTGTATGGCTAAATTTCAAAACGCAGCTTTATACATTCAAATGTGTGGAGTGCACACGATCTGAATTTTTCCGTACGAAATTTCTCCGTTTCGAAATTCCGCAACCTGTGCCTAGTGTGTTTTAAATCAAAAAACGAAAAAAAAACATTCCGAACACAACTTTTCAATAGATTTTGAAGAGGCATGTTCGTACATCCATTTGAAGATCAGTAGTTGGTATTACCAATTTAGCCCATTTTTTGCCTATATTATGCCAAATTTTAAAATAAAATATCAGTATTGGGCAATATTGGTAAACATTAATAAATAATAATACTAAAATACATAATTTAATATTTTAAATTATCATGCGTAAACATTTAAATAAAAAAATGTGTAACTTAATAATTTTAATAATTATAAAACTAATTATTAATAATATTTGTCATTTTTAGGTAACAAAGTATTTTTTTCTTACATGCGTACTCAATGGCTAGCACCATTCAAATTGGGTTTGACTTTAGGTTTGAATTTGGTTGTCTTTATTTGTTGGTTTGCTTTGAATATTTATAATCCTATCATCTTGAGCTTTATTTAAAGTTACATAAAATTATTGTACTAATAACACTTAAAGAAGTCTTCCAACTTACCAAATCAGTGACAACACGTGCGAAATCCATATTAAGCTTCACACCCTGGAATTAAACAAATTGTTGAATAACGGTTTATAGAACCTAATCTTATTTATAGAACCTGCAGTTCTCAATACATTTATGAGAATTTAAAGTATGTCAAAAAAAATCTGTGTATGTATACAAAAAAATGTGATGTTCACAATATAAATACGAGAGATATAAATAATCTAGCCGTATACAAAACTCGTCTTCATAAAATTAGTAAATCCTTTTTCGGTCAGTGTATACGTTTTTACAATAAACTGCCCATTGATATTAGAGATCTACCTATAAATAAGTTTAAAAATGTATCAAAACAAAATTATGTCAATACGGTCTCAGATTATTTGGAAGATGAACATGCTTGGGGATAGAGATTTCAATCTCCCACTGCAATTTGTAGTGTAATTTGTTGTACCTTTTATTTAAGTTAAAATCAGATTGTAATTTGTATTTTTAAGCTAGATTATATTGTAAATATTATCATTGAAAAAAGACAAGCCCGCTGAGTTTCTTTCGCCGGATCTTCTCAGTGTGAGGCCGCGATTCCAATCCGGTGGTAGTTTAAAAAAATTTCGAAGCGCACAAATACCACTTCTATGGCTCATGTGAATAAAGTTATTCTGATTCTGATTCTGAATCTAATTACTAAATTATTCAAATTACATGCTTTTAATGTCTTAGCTGTGTCCAGTTTCGGCCCGGTTGTTAGGGAAGTCGGTAGACTTGCACAATCCGCCTAACACTCCGACCACAGCATAGAGACGCACCTGTAACATCTATGGCGACTATAGGCCATTGTTATCTCTTACCATCAGTAGATGTGTAGGTATGCTTATTTCTCACATACAAAACAGAAGTTCGATTTTTGAAATTATAACTATTAAGACCTAATTGCTATTAGAAGGTTATTAGCATGTAAGTCTTTCTGTATTAAGTCACAAAAGTACAGTCCGGTTCCAGTCTCCCAATTTTGAGAAACTTAGAGATACTAAAAAAAATGGAACACTGGAACTACATACGCTATTTTCCCTTCTATAAAAATATTTCAAAAATGTACCTTTAAATATAGTAGCAACTAGATGGAGAGCTAAACAGAAAATAACTGAAACTTGCAGAAATATGAATGAATTTTGTCAAAAATGGCTATACGCATTCTGCTATTTATAAGAAAATTTATTGCTGCTTAGAGTATAAGATACTATGGTATAGTAGTAGGTACTATTTAAATTATACGCTTCGGCTGTATTCGTCAAGCTTCGGAAATCTATAAAAATATGTATTTTAAAGATATTCTTTCTTTTTATATGGAGTTGTTATTACTTATTGAATCATTTCGCTTAAATTAAGATTAGGACAGCCAATCTAAAAACAAAAGTATAAAGTTTAAAAAGAGTGAAAAGTATAAAGCCAAAGCGCATAATTTAAATAGTAGTACTTTACATTAGCTCACACTACTAGTTTTATTCTACTAGCTAACAGTAGGAGTGAATGGCGTCTGTTTTTGTCTCAAGCCAAATTCCTACTTGGATCGTTGTACATTGCCATAGTAATATAGGAAATCCAGTGTCCCCGTCTTCCCCCGTAATCCCCGTGTTGGTCCGGGCTCCTTTGTAGAATAGACCATCTGCTTTCCTGTGCCAGGCAGCTCGTAAAAGGCGAGCATAGGCTTGCTGTCACTAACACACCGTGACATCTGACTAGGTGGTAGAGTTTCGCAGCGACTCACCCGGATTGGTACCAGCGCCTTATCTATTCCTGCCGCCATAACATCATGACGTGTTCCATATCGGAGGGTAAGGTAGCCGGTTAACTTACTTTTGCTCGAGGCCTAACATCCCGGCCTCCGGTTGGCAACGCACCATTACCACCTTTGGTGTCTCTAGGCGGCGGAAATTTCGTACCATCAGAAAATCCGTCTGCTTGTTTGCCTTCCAATGTTATAAAAAAAATCCTACATTATATATCAAGAAATTTTAACAAATAACAGCAACGAGGCCTTAGAAAATACAAGTGGCAGGCACAGTGAAATCGAAATAATTTTATAATCTAAGATCTATCGACAGTCCTTCAAAGCACACATTTTCAAATATACGCAAAATATGCCTACAGCTGTGTTGTTGTTGTCCATATATACATACTAGCTGCGCCCCGCGGTTTCACCCGCGTAAGTCCCAATCCCGCGGGAACTCTGGGATAAAAAGTAGTCTATATGTTATTCTGGGTCTTCAGCTACCTACATACCAAATTTCATCGTAATCGGCTTTGTAGTTTTTGCGTGAAAGAGTAACAAACATCCATACATCCATACATGCATACATACAAACTTTCGCATTTATAATATTAATAGGATTAAATCGTAATAGAGGAGTGTCTTGGATTAAATATTATATCCCATGTATCCAGTCTACACCCAATATAATAAAGTCCTTCATTTCTTTATCATTCTTTGATTGGTGTGGTTTCAACGCAAATAAAAAATGAGTAATTTCCACTTAATATCTGAGCGATATTTCATCAAAATAATACAAAAAAAAAACAGAGAATATATCTTCTGTAGCCTAGAGAGAGAGAGACAGAGAGAAATCATACTTATATCACCACAAACTTCGAAAATATGTTAACATAAAACGAAAGTAATTTAAATTAATTTTGTTTTCAATAATATGGTACCTTTTTTGAGTTCATATTAGTCCTAAGCTTTTAGTCCGCAAGACACTTTAAGCGCGTTATTTTTGTATGTATCTTTTCTTTTTTTTCGTGATATTGGAAGGCAAACGAGCAGACGGATTTCCTGATGGTAAAAAATTCACACCGCCTACAGACATCAAAGGTGGTAATGATGCGTTGCACGCCTGAGGCCGGGATGTTAGGCCTCGAGCTAAAGTAAGTTTACCGGCTATCTTACCCTTCGAACCAGAAAACGTCATGACGTTATGGCGGCAGGAATAGATAAGGCGGTGGTACCAATCCGGGTGAGTCGCTGCGAAACTATACCACCTAGTTAAGGACCCATATACCCTAAAATACGTCAGCAGTTTACTGTTTTTTTCATACAAAGCAGTCATGGATCTTGCTGACAAAAAAAACACAAGATTAACATGAATATGCTTTACTAAAGTAGTGTTTCTAAAACACAATTCATTTCACTTTGCTCGATAGAAAAAAATCAAAAAGTTAACCCTTTTTTGAAAGCTTTTGCTTTCTGTCTACTTCAATTGTGAAAATATTGACACCAGATTTAACATAAACATAGATAAGTACTATACCTAAAAGATAAGTGTTTCAGTTTTTATACTTTTTTTCAAATTACTTTTATAGTGTCAAAAATAGTGATTTGTCGCTTAAGACGTTTACTTTAGAGTGCCATTGTTCATAGTAATTATGGAACGGGGAAGCGCGGTGATTGGCTCTTCTGGCTGAATGAGTATGGGGCCTTAAATATCACGGTGTTAATTGTATAAGATGACTGAACATTGGTGGTGATTCTGCTGGTCACAAACTAAACTTAGTTTAGATGGATGCTATCTCATTCAAATGAAACAAAAACAAAAGAGATAGAACATTTTGTACATATCAGACCAGTCCGGAAATGTCAAATCGTGATGTTTTTAATCAACATTTTCCGAGTAATACATTAAACTTCTCTAGAAATGTCGTGTACAGACTAATCTGACAGCACTAAAAGTCTTTTTTTCTTTCTATAACTTTCGTTGAAATAAGATGCCGATAACTTAAAATTAGTTAAGAGAGTGCGCAACAAAACTACCATCATTGTTTAAAAACGTACACACCAATTTAGGAAGGACCTTTACAAAAAAACCCATTAATTACTTTTCAAGTACTAAGTTAAATGCTACATTTAAATTAAATTACAATTTACGTTGTATAATTGTTTTACTTCATGTTCATTAACATTTTAACATCTAATCACATATTTACACAAATGTTCAAACTAACACATAGGTACATACTAAAATTAAAAATCTTCCATGATGCTCGACAAAATGTACTTGTAGTGCAAGCTAAGAACCATCTCGATGTCAGCTTTTAAATAAAAAAAAATAATTGGAATCTGTTTATCCGTTCAAAAGTAATGATACCATAGACAGACAGACAAACACAGTCACTTCACCCTTGTAATACCTCCCTTTTTCTATGAAGGATTAAAAAGGAACCGCCACGTTTAGTTTTCAGATTGATAGCAAGCATATCATACATGCTCCTAGGGGGTTACCTGGAACTGAACGCGAAGAGTATAAGTACATGAGGGTTCCGTAGCCAGATATTAGGACAATGTACTTCATTTGGATGACCTGTCTAGTTTAGTGGTCCGGTGTTGGACTTGAATTCATGAGGTCCGGATTCGATCGTTGGGTCGGCCAATATAAAAAGAGATGTTTTTAATTCATTTTGCTTAAAAATCTTTATTTCTCGGTATTGGAAATGCTGTCTGCCCGGTTTGCGATTAGTTTTGCCACCTATCACATTATGGTACAGTGTCTTCGGCGTCCCCTAGTTGTACCAGTGACTACATCTTGAAAATTTAAATTGAAAATGAAATTACAAAAAAACTAATTATTTCTCTAACACATTCCGACAGACTTGATGGTCGAGTTCTGCAACGTTTTGCTTAGATTGGTACCTCACCGTTTTGCCGTCATAACGTGTATGCTCGTTATTGTAGTGATCCAGTTTAGAGAGAAATATACGGAAAACTTACAGAAGAGGTTAAACATCTCCTCATCTTAAGTCCGCATCCCACAATTAACTTTTTCAATATCCGCAGACCTTATCCTTAACCTTTGGCTTCCATCATGAAATATTTAATTTAAAAAATATACTAAATTATTAAAAAAACATTAAATTCATATTTTTTTTCGCAATTTGTCGCTCCTTCATTTGATTTCCAACTCGAGGCCAACACCTACGTCTGCGGCAACTGAAAAATAAAATAATACATACATATCTTCACGCCAAGTGCCAGACTTCACGATCCTGACAAACCTGTCTTGCTTCCTTCACATTACCCTTTTCATACAAACACGCCGGTTTCGGAGACTCGTGACACCACCCTCGGATAATATCCGATTGATCTGATCGTGAAATGTCAGCCTTGGTCTCCCCAGGTACCTAAATTCATCCACATTCGCATTGTATATCTGCTTTGTCAATCTTTCATCTGTCATTCTTTCCACACGCCCAAATCAGTGGAGCATGCCCTTTCGCATTTTAACACCAACACTTTCTTTCAATCCCACTCTTTCTCGGATCACACAGTTACGAATACTGTCAGCGAGCGTTACACCATCGATTTTCCGTAGTGCTCTCATTTCGACCGCATTTATCCTACTTTCATGCTCTTTTTGACATACCCAACTCTCGCTTCCATACAATAAGGTTGGAATAAGCACAGAATGCATAATTCTGTGCTTATATATAAAGGGAGTCTAGCCTTATGACTCTAAACCCCGCTGTGGAATAGGTTACTCAGGGCTCCATTCACACTATTCCCTTTAATTAATTTCATTTTTTCTGTATATATCGGACAATTCGTGCCATCGTATTCGTATACCTACTTGTTTACCCCACGACCAATAACTACTTCTGTTTTTAATGCTAGAGGTCTACTATATTTGTCATAATATTTTTGTATAGTAATAAAAGAAGGTTCTTTACGCCTTTTTCCTCCAAGGCGTAGACAGAGATACAACCAGGGCAACCACGAATAGCTGAAGTTATTAAGCCCTCCACTGTGATAGGTGGAAACCCTGTCGCAAACCGAGCACATACCCAATCCCAGGCAACGTTGTTTTTTATGTTATTAGAAGGCAAACAAGCAGAGGAATTTTTTAATAAGAAATTTACGCCGCCTAAAGACGCTGAAGGTGGAAAGGTGTTGCCAACCTTAGGGCGGGAGCAAAAGTAAGTTTGCCGTCTACCTTATCCTCCGAAACGGAACACGTCAAGGGCAAGCACTGACATTATGGCAGCAGAAATAGATAAGGCAGTGGTACCAATCCGGACGATTCGCTGCGAGATTTGACCGCGTAGTAAAACCTAAGCCTAGTTTAAAAAAAAGTATCTTCACGCCCATATCCCCGAAGAGGTAGGCAGAGGCACAACCAGGGCACCCACGACTAGCCGAAGATACTAAGTTCCACCATGTAAGCCTATCGTTAACCGGGTACCTACTTATCCTATCCCGAGCATTTTTTTTTTATTAGAAAACTGGAAAAACCCAATTTTATTTTTGTTGCCCGATCCGGGATTCGAACCCGAGACCTCATTCAGCCAAGTCTAACAACTGAACCGCTAGACCGCAGAGCCTAGTTTTAAGTTTTAATAGAAGATATTTTATGCTCCAATAAATGTTAGAGGCTTTTCATCCCGTTTATAAAAGGCGTGTTCTTCAAAGAATCCCAAGGAGGTGGAAACCCGTCCACCTGATTGTCTGTCTATAAAATAAAAACTCATCCAGATTATAACTCACCACATGCCAATGCACCCTGCACAGCGACCAAGACCATTAACTGAAAAAAAGGTTAGAAAGTAACGTTTCTAAAGTACATCTTATGCAACATTTTTATCCCGTGAAAATAACTTCGATACGATCGTGAAAGGAAAAGACAGAACTATTCTAGGATCACTTTGTTGTCTGTCCGTTCGTCTGTAAACTGCTTCTATCGTCTTCCATCCATGGTTCTATCGTCGATAGAACCTTAACAAATAATACGAAAGTATCTATTGAAAATGGTGTGCCAGAAATCCGGCAATTTTCTAAATTCAAATTTGTTCACTGGATTCTGTACTGCATCACTTTCATTCTGTTTCAGTACAGCTCCTAATCCAGTGATAACAATGCCGTACAAAAATAAATGACCAAAACAGACTCACCCTACCTCAGTACGTCGCAACCAGATACTTCGGAAAAAACATATGGGCATTGGCAAAACTT
>NJDD01009038.1:36294-48152 GCA_002245505.1 Calephelis nemesis
CGCTATATCGAAGGAACGTGTTCCGGTTCGGATTGTAAGGTAGCCGGTAAACTTACTTTTCCTCGAGGCCTAACATCCCGGCCTCAGGGTGGCAACGCACTATTACCACTTTTCTTGTCTCTAGGCGGCGTAAATTTCTTAACACTATGAAATCCGTGTGCTTGGTTTGCCTTCCAATATCAATAAAAAAAAACGCTAGGGTAGGTATTGGCATAAACGCTTGTAGACTAGGTATGTGCACATTACCAAAATCTTCAGATAAGGCTAATGACCAGCAACCTGAGAAGTTCTTATAGAATTTCTTTGATTAAAAACTTATTTTTTTAAGTAAAAGCAATTATTGAAGAGAAGGTTTTTATGCTTCATGTTTAAATCCAACTGAGAAGCCTTTAATGTAGTCGAAAAAAGCGACTAGTTTTTAACAAAAAATTCAAAAGAAAATTAGCGCTCCATCAAGCTCATTAATCTTGTTATAAGATGTCAGACGTAGTCTTTGACGTTTTTATATTTAAAAACTGCCTTTAATTATTATTTTTTTAACCATAAGGTCTTTTTTAAAACCTCGACGGAAAAAGAGAGGTGTTATAACGTGTCCAAGTGTCGTTGGTCGAGGGGCTAAGGTACACGCCTAACTATACCGACCAACCGTGAAGCTCGGGTTCGATTCCCGACGGGGGCAAGCATTTGTATGATGAACATTTAGAAGTCTGCATTTCCGGGTCTGGCTGTTTATTAAATTTATTTCGGTATGTACGAATATTTAAGTATTTGTATGTATTAGTATCGTTGGCTAACAGTTAACAGCCATAGCACTAGCATATGATTCGCTAAATTTGGGGAAAGATTCGATTTGTGTAACTTGTCCAGAGATACTAATATATTTTTTTATTATTTTGTGTATGTCTGTCTGTGGGGTTATAACTTTTGAAGGAATGAACTGATTTCGATAGGTTTTTTTTTGTTTCAAAGATGTCTGGATCGACACGATTCTTAGGTATATTACGGATAAGTTTTTTCGGGGTTAATTAATAATAGTAAATGTGAAAAGTTATTGAGTGTAATATATCATCTCGTTAGTCTACCGGTTTGCACGCCTATTGCCACTGACCAACCGCAAAGCTCGGATTCGATTTTCAGTGTAGGCATATGTGTGATGAACATCTAGGTATCTGTACTTCTGGGTCTAGTGTACCATACCATACCATCAGTGACTATGGCTATATTGCTCGAGTAATAAATAAGCAGCAAAACTTAAGCAATTTTCTTAAGGTTTTCCTAATCTAGAAATTACTTGAGTTAAGCTTTGTCACTAAAAAGTAATCTAGAATTTAGATGGTCAAACATGTTTGAAATGTTTTTTAGAATTAGAAAATTTATTGATAAGCCTCATCAATATTCCTGTAACATGGTTTAGAAACAGTAAATTTATTTTCAGTCTGTTTTGTATTATATACATCAACAGACTTTAACGTTAGTGTTCATTATTATCATGTTTTGACTTGGAGGTAAACTTACGATTGGAAAACACTTAATATTACGTCAGGTTAATAACCCACCGTTAACTATAAACGTTTATAAGCCAAGTTTAATTTTTATCAAAAAAATTACTGTTTGTCTTCTGAGTTCTATACTATAAGGATTTGATTAAAAAATCAATAAAACCAGCCCAGCAAGTAATCAATTAATTTATTTTTCGTAACATATGCGAGGTAAAATGAATCTGTATAAATGATAAACAAAATAAAGTTACCGAGACATTTTGAAAATACCCGCAAAAAACATTACGTCAAAATGCTTGCTTTGGTTTTAATTTTTCTCTCATTTATTTTAACTGCAGCCTCCTGAGGGTTTTAAGAGATTTATCAAAGTCAAATAATGAAGCGGGGGATCTGTCTCATCATTACACTGTGTCCCGAGGGACAGAAGGATCTGTCTCGTCGCTACTCTGTATATTTATAGATATTCGTTTACATTCATTACTTAGTTAATAAAATATGCTTCGAGTATTTCTTTAGAGAAAAAAATTGTTAATATTCAATAAAAAAATATAAGGGATATTATCTTAATCTGCCTGCACTTACGAAATAGATTTTGCTGTCAGTTTTAGCAGTTATTGAATCAACCTGTGTACGAACGTGACTGATGTTTGCATGAAGCCAATACCTTACATATTGTTAACCATCATTCAAACGTAATTCAGTGATTGAGACAAAACTTATAACAAAATGTGTAATGATCATTAATCTTCACCTATCTAGGAAAGACTATCTGCCTTCCTACCAAGTAACTCGTCACAGGCAAGCGTTTGTTTAATAGGAAAACTAGAATGCTGATGGTAGAATGCTGTGCAGCAACCAGCCCCCATCTCCACCCGGTGATCCCCATCACTGACAATTTTTGTCATTGTCGTGTAAGACAAGTACAATACTGACGGTAGAATAGCCATTAGACTTGCACTATAGGCCTCTTAAATAAGCTCAGATTCGCTCAGCGTGCTATGGAGAGAGCTATGTTCGGAGCTTCTCTACGAGATATGATCCGTAATTCGGTGATACGCAAGAGAACGAGAGTAACCGACATAGTCCAGAGAGTCAGCAAGCTGAAGTGGCAATGGGCAGGCCCCATTGCTCGCTGCACCGATAACCGCTGGGGAAGAAAGGTTCTCGAGTGGTGGCCCTGCACCGGAGGACGTAGCGTTAGACTACCTCCAACCCGGCGAACTGATGATTTTGACAAAGTCGCGGGGAGTCGCTGGTTACAAGCGGATAGTGATCGTGACTTGTGGCGCTCTTTGGGGGAGGCCTACGTCCAGCAGTGGGCGTTCTCCGGCTGATGATGATGATGATGATTGGACTAATAAGCTGGCGACAGTATAGCAACGTACCTATAGCGTATATGGTGTCTTCCTACAGTTTCTCTTGCCATCTCAGAATCGTGTGATTGATATGTTGTTGAAACCATTATGACCATTAGATTTTGCCAAGCTTTAAACTTTTGAATGGATAGACCGATTTCGATATTTTTTTGTTTAAAAGCTGACATAATCGAGACATTCTTAGCTATGTTACTTACTCGTAGGTACAATATGTTGGTTGGTTGGTTGGTCCGGGCTTCTTTGCAGAATAGACCATCTGCCTTCCTGCCAGGCAGCTCGTAAAAGGCGAACATAGGCTAACCGTCACTAGCACCGTGACACCTGACTACGCATCAGGTTGGCAACGCCCCATTACCACCTTTGATCCTAGATTCCTAGAGAGAAGGCGAAAATTTCTTACCATCAGGAAATCAGTCTGCTTGTTTGCTTATCAATATCATAAAATTACTTGCTCCGATTCCAAAGAAGATAAATTGATTAATATCGTGGCTCTTTATGCGCCACTGCACGGGTAGAGTAATTCAGTGATCACCAGCTGGCAATGGGCTCGTCACATTCCAAAGTCACAAAAAGACGATAGGATTGGAATCAGTTTGTATAATTTTACTTTCTTGACTTTCAAATATTTTAGACTAGCCTCTACCTTCAGCTTCGCTCACATTTAAATACCTCTTGTTACTCTAAATACCTCCAAAAGTATTTATACAAAGTTCCATAGTGATTGGTTCAGTAGTGCTCGCTTGAAAATAAAACAAACAAATTTACATTGGCATTTGTAATATATAATATCGCCTCTGTGGTCTAGCGGTTCAGGTGTTGGACTTGACTCCTGAGGTCCCGGGTTCGAATTCCGGGTCGGGCAAAATGAAGAAAATTTGGGTTTTCTAATTTTGTAACAAAAAAATGTTGTCCGGGATTGGATATGTTCCCGATTAGCGATATGCTTGCCACCTATCACATTGTGGGACTTAGTGTCTTCGGCTAGTCGTGGATGCCCTGGCTGTGTCTCTGCCTACCTCTTAGGGGATATGGGCGTAAGGATACTTTACTTTAATATTAACAATAGTGATACAAAAGTTGTAAATGAACTCTATATTTCATTGCAAGTCACAGACGGCATATTTTAATTATGAAAACCGCCACTCACCAGTTCCACTATGAGCTCGTTATTACGACAGATATGCACCTAATTAGCAGTACTTATTAAACCTACACTTTGTATTAAGTAAGTATCTTCAAACCCGTATCCCTGAAGATATAGGAAAAGATATATAACCCCCAAAAATCCCTAAAATTATCAAAAAAATCGAAGGTACGTATGCCTACAACGTAAGAAGTGGCAACAATCCAACCCTATCACTAACCGCGTACTTATACAATCCCAATCCCAGAAGAGGCAGGTAGAGGTACAACCAAGGCACCCACGACTAGCCGAAGACCAACAAATTCCCACAAAGTGATAGGTGCCAAACCTATCGTCATCCGGGCACACATCCAATCCCCGGGCAACGTTATTTTTGTTAGAACATTTTAAGACATATTTATTTTTGTTGCCCGAACCGGGGATCGAAACCAAGACCTCATGAAGTTAAGTCGGACCGCTAGACTGCATATTCATTTTGATTTATCCAACCTGGTAATTGTATGTGAAACCTCATATAATTGTTGCCACCACGCTAACACCACTCTACTAGAATACAGGGATGATAATTCCTTAAAACTAAAAATGAGGCTTGTCTTCTTCCTACCTAAATAATATAATAATGTTACATCTACACGTGACATACGTTACTTCAGTCTGTATACAGGGTGTATTTGACACCGTAACGAAAACTTCTGTGGTAGTTTAGAAACATATCAGATTTCAAAATTCCGTTAACAGTTTTTGTCGGAAACAAGTGTGTTTTTAGTAAAAAATGTGTTATTAATAAGATATTTAATAAAACTCGAGTTGCGTTAGATAGTATTAATGAAATAATAGTAAAATCAATAAAAAATACATTTTTTTTTGAAAAATCATGAAATTTCCAACACGAAATTCCAACTACATATGCATGTCTATCATGTAGAGAATCCATGGTTTCATTTTTCGGTACGCTGTCATTTACACAGTGTATATCTCTATAGGCGAAATTTAAAGCAAAGTGTAATTAAACTGTAACATAATAACAAGCTGGGCCTACTCGCTCTAACGGCCAATAATCGAGTGGTACACACGGACACATAGTGTGTCAAACAGTTGAAACACAAAGTATAATTCTACTAACATATTAACAAGAAATGCTTAGTCTATTAAGCGACTAATAATCGAGTATAGTATATATGGGCATATATGTATGAAAAGTTGATGTATTAAACTGTAACATAATAACATGCCAGGTAGGTATACTCGATCTAAAAGTAATTAATTAACTCTGGCACAAACGGACATATAGTGTGTCGAACAGTTAAAATACAAAATGTAATTCAAATGACATAATAACAAGGAAGGCCTACTTGATCAAACGGCAAATAATTAAGTTAACCCATTCAGTGCCTTAGACGCGAATTCGCGTCCTAGCAAACTTTTTCTCCGGTACCATGGAAGCGCATTCGCGTCCTTATGTGACTTGTCTTGTTTTTCCTCGTTTCTAGAGTAAATAATCTGAAATTGAAAGTATACATACATCTAAATTCAAAGTCGCAAAGCGACTCCTGGACATAACATGAAATTTTAAAACTATTTAAATCATTGATTTCACGCACCATGCCTTGGACGCATAATCGCGTCCGGTACCATAAAATAAAACAGTAGTGACAAACTGTTCAACACAATTTATATTTTCATAATTTTTGTCTCCATACTAAACGAATAAAATTTAAAAGTATGAAGCCATTTTCGATAGAATTTAAGTTCAATGTGTCGAAAACGCGTACTCGCGTCCAATAACTTTATTGGAGGTGCCGTAGACGCGATATCGAGTCCAAGTGTCGATACCGCGTTTAGCACAAATCATTCGGTATAAGTTCATAGTATCGGCTAAGGCAATGAATGGGATACAGAGACATATAGGGTATCGAATAGGTTAAATATAAGATGTTATTCCACTAATACAATAATAATAAGCCAGGCGTACTCGGTCTCGGCCAGTAATAAGGTCTGACAACACGGACACGTAATGTCTTGAATGGTTGAAATATAAAATGTGAAATGTGAAACGGCCAATAATCGAGTCTAATACACACAGACACTTAGGGTCCCAAATAGTAAAAATATGATATAATATGGATATTCGGCAACAAACTAAAACTAAACACAAACACACAATACTCGTTCCAACGCACCTGTTTGACCTGACTTGATCACAAAAGGACATAGTGAATCATAGTTGAATATGAGACGTAGGTACGAATAAAATTGATATAATAATCCATTAAAATTCAAACAAAAAAACTATGATTACAGGGAATTGGAAAAATATGAAATTGCAAGTTGTATGAAATTTATGTTTTACTTGTGTTGGTCCGAGTCATCTATGTAGAATAAACAATATTATGCCTTCTTGTCTAGCAGCTTCTAAGCGTCAACTATAAGTCAAATGAGTCATTAAGTACCTACCACTGAAAACATAGTGCTCTTCAGCAATTTATACCTCGAGATACACTGAAGAGAAAAATGTTTGGCACTGTCCGTTTATAGTCCAGAGGATAGGGTAGCCGGTAGACTTGCACATTAAACCTGACACTCCGGCCAGCGAATATCGACGCACTATAAAAGCTATTATGGCTGCAAGCCACCCTTATCTTTTACCAACATGAGAGACATATGCTTATCTCATAAAAATGGAACTTGATGTTCGGTGTATTAACGAGCAGTGTGTCCAAAGTAATCGACGTATCAACGAACATGTTAAGAGAAGCAATCACAGACGAGACGAACGCTAATTACTCAAGCTCCGGCCAACGCACCTGCTTGACCTGACCTGTTCTACCTATCTAACCTGTTTTGCTTGACCTGTCTTTCTTCATTATAGCGAAAGTACATGGCTCACTATGTTTTCATAACTGATACCCTATTTTTAAAACTTTACCCTCGTAACCTTTACCTGTATCGTATAATATTTGCAATGGCACCGTATTAGTCGAAATGTGGTCGACCATCAACGAGCTGATAATAGGATGAATTTTATAGCAAATTTAGTATATCAGAATATATATTAAAATGAAAAAATCCTGGGCATTTTTTTTATTTTTTAAAATGTTTCTTTTCGTCAATTGGTGCTATTAAGATTTTATCTCTACTTTAAGTAGGTACAAGACGAAGTTGCAGAAGTTGGGTTGCCTGTTGTTTATCTAGATTGCCAGATATAAACAGATAATTGTCGATGCTAGTTACTTTAACGGGATCGGATAATAGGAAAAAAAATATCAACATGTGTGCAGTTTCATTACATTTTTTACAATTTTTATAACAATTTAAGTTGATATATAGGGATGCCTGAAAAAAAAAAACTGGAAATGTTAAAAATATTTTTTTAAATAATTATAAATATTCGGTCCAGGATTTTTTAAGGCAATCGAATTTTAATATATTTTCTGATGCACTAAATTTGATATAAAACCGGTTTCATCCTATTATCAGCTCGGTGTAGGTCGACCTAACTTCGGATCTTAGACGATATTGTTTGTTAGACTGTTTTATGGTGGTTGATTAAATGCTCCTTTGAATAAAAATGTTAAATTATGAAAGTACTTCACGTCTTGCATAGTGTTGCCAAGGAATACGTAATAGTATTAATATACTTTACCTTGTACCTTTACCATGATTTTTAGGTTCGTCAAGTTTACTATACTCGCAAACGTCCCCGTAAATTATTTGTATGAAAACTTTGAACAGCGCCTCTACCTGTAACTGAAAGGATACATTTTTTAGAGGCAAAGCGATATAGATTTCAATCCGTCAATTACCGAAGGTTATCTATAACAACTCATGGAAAAGGCTCAGAAGACTCACTCTACTACTCTACATAATCCAAGAACTCTACCAAAGTTTTTTTTAAATGAAGTATAACTCAAAAAGCACTGAACTAATTGCCATAAAATTTATATAAGAGCAGCTTCGATGTATATTACCTCCATTACAAAACGAATGGTCAGAATTGGACTACTCCATAGAACATGCAGTCTGACACAATATATAAGTTGAATAATCTTAAAATTAAAAATAAACCCCAAACTAAAGCAATATGTTATGTAGTCAAGAATCATCCCTTTTACGTCAGCTTTCAAACAAAATTATCCGTATTGAAATCGGCCATGCCATTTAAAAGTTATAGCACACATATGCCACAGACATACGTACATACGTTTTTCTTCAGAGACCCCTCGTTTTGCGCAGTGGGTTGAAACAACTCATCATACTTATTCGGGAGCTACGATGCTTCAGACAAACATACATACACACACAAAAAAGTCAAATTAACAATATCTCTCTTCTATGATGTGCATTAGAAGATCTGCAAAGACGACAGATACATAATACCGTAACTTTATAACTAGGATCAAGTCACCGTCTTTAGAAAATATGAATAGATCTAGTAAAGGCGAATCGAATTCGTCCAGACATGATGGTTTAACCAGTAGGCATTCCAGGGTTAAATCTCTTATCTTCTAGCTCCATTATCAGACTGGCTCCGTTATATCCCAATTCGGTAGGGTTTAAACTGTAAGGTCTCACATAATTTTTAAAATTGAAATAAATACCAAAGAGGTGTCTGATATCCTGAATAGATGTACAAAAATAAAAGATCAGATCAGAACTATCTCAATTACGTTAGTACTCAAGTTTGTCCTTTAATGAACTGCAAAGATTACGAATCTAATTATTAATACCGTAATTTTTAAACTTTGATCGACTGGCCACTTTCCAGTTGAATCAACAGGTCCTTGACAACAAGTCCTCGTCATCAGAAAATATGAACAGATCTAGTTAAGGTGAATCGAATGAGTCAAAACTCGATGGGTTTACTAGCTCCTCCTATCTTCGAGTTCCATCATCCGACTAGCTCCGTTGTATCAGCACTCGTTAGTGTAAGGTCTGTCACGTCTCACATATGCTGAAAAGTGAAATAAAAATCAATGCCGTGTCTGATATAAATTCCGGTGCTTCCGAAAAAACGGGTGGACAGATCTCTAAAACTACAGTTCAAAACCATCTCGATTATGTCGGCTTTCAGAAAAAAAATAATTAAAAAATCGCATCAAAATCCGTCCATCCGCTGAAGGGCTACGGAGCCCCCCCACACACACACACACACACGAACGCACGCACGCACGCACGCACTCACACAAACACACAAACACATCAAGAAAGAAAGTAAAAAATTGTTTATTTGTGAACATGTCTGTAAATGAGATGATACAAAAATATTTAAGTATATCAACATATTCTACCATATTTTGGTTTGCAAATATTTTGATATTTATAAAAAATTTAATGTAATTATATATGCTTTAACTTTTAAGCCAATAATTTACATTTATGACTAGTTTACTTACTTATTACTAAAACATTTTTAGAAACTATAAATTAAACCCTGTCTACCGTAAAATATCAAACCTATTATATAGGTGTTCTACTGTTTTTCGTCGGGTCTTACAACTTTCGATTTGAGAATCACCTCCTTTATTTCGTCAGTTGAAAACAGATTAAAAATCAATACACTATTTGATCATTAATAACATGTTATAGTCGAGAGGAAGCTTTGATTGGTTTCAAAATGTACAGCGAGAGCGAAATACAATGGACGGATATGAACAATTAATATATGTACACTTATTAACAATACTTACTACACTCTGTATATGTATAACTGTTATCGCTTCTTTGGTCTAGTGATTGGCATTGACTACAAGAAGTCCTGGATTCGATTCACATGACGAGTGGTTTTTAATTTTTATATATAAAAACATTTGCACTGTTTCACTTATGTTGTTGTAACATATATATTCTTCGCTTTTACAGCAACTTCAGGGCTATGTTTCCCCGTGTTGGTCCGGGCTCCTTTGCAGAATAGACCATCTGCCTTCCTGCCAGGCAGCTCGTAAAAGGTTAGCATAGGCCTACCGTCACTAACACCTTGACATCTGACTAGGTGGTAGAGTATCGCAGCGACTCACCCGGATTGGTACCACCGCCTTACCTATTCCTTCCGCCATAACGTCATGACGTGTTCCGGTTTGGAGGATAACGTAGCCGGTGAACTTATATTTGCTCGAGGCCTAACATCCCAGCCACAGGTTATCAAGGCACCATTACCACCTTTGATATCTCTAGGCGGCCTGAATTTCTTACCATCAGGAAATCCGTCTGCTTGTTTGTCTTCCAATATCATAAAAAAATATTAACTTATTGTAAATAATTAAATTAGGAGTTAAAGACCAAAAAGTTTTGCAGTTAAATATCATCACAATACTCGTATACCGACATTAACCGGTTGGCTTATTATTGATTTTTTATAATTTGTTGCTATGCAGACGACACTACTGGGGAAGCCTTATACTTTGGCCGGCATAATATATCGCGGGAACATGTCATCGAGAGACGAAACCAACTTGTGTATAAAATTGACAATCTTTTGTCTGAAATCAAGTTTGCGCGTTTTCCGCGAAAAAGACTCCCTTTCTCGCATCTCCTCGATTTGGGATCTTTCCCTTTCTGCCACAGCCTGCATTGGTATACTCGGCGTGGACATTTCGAGTATGTTCAATTTCGTGGTAAAAAAATAGCCTCATAGACTCCATTTATCATGGCATTTGGCGCGTGGAACGTGAGAACGCTACTTGATCGGGATGGCAACGCCTGTCCTGAACGTAAAACCGCCATAGTAGCTCGTGAACTTCATCGCTATAATGTGGATGTGGCTGCACTCAGCGAAACACATCTTGCCGATGAAGGAGAGCTGGTGGAAGGTGGAGGTGGTTACACTTTCTTTTGGAAGGGTACTCCTGCATCCGAGGCTCGTCGTTCAGGGGTGGGATTTGCCATCAAAAATCATTTAGTAAAGCGTCTTGAGGAATGTCCTGTTCACATCTCGGACCGCGTTACCACATTGCGCCTCCACCTAGATAGAGATAACTACCTTAATGTCATCAGTGTCTATGCTCCAATGCTAGACAAGTCTGATGACATTAAAGATAAATTCTATGAGGAATTATCTCGATGTTTGGATAGCATACACGCAAATGAACAGATCTTGTTGCTAGGTGATTTCAATGCCAGAGTTGGTCGGGACTATGAGGCTTGGCCTGGAGTTCTTGGAAGACACGGAGTTGGCAGCATGAACAATAATGGGCAGCTGCTACTCAGTTTTTGTGCTCAACACAACCTTGCGATATCGAACACTATGTTTCGATTAGCCGCAAAGCACAAGACAACGTGGATGCACCCGCGGTCCAAACACTGGCATTTGATAGACTATGCTATCGTTAGGCAAAGAGACATCGGTCAAGTCCTAGTCACCCGCGTCATGCGTGGTGCCCATTGTTGGACTGACCACCGACTTATTGTCACTAAGTTAAGACTCCGTCTCCGCCGACCACGGAGATCTATATCGAAAAAGCCTGCGTGTTTAAACGTGGAAAGGCTAAAAGATCGCGAGGTTGAGGAGAGATACTTTCAAGCTGTATCTGGAAAGTTGTCGCCATTAGATGAGACAAATGATGTCGATGCTGCATGGAGAGTTTTGTCTTGTCATCTCATGAAAGCCGCATCAGCTACGTTGGGTACAACAATCCAACGCAAAGGAGACTGGTTTGATGACAACAGCGATGCTCTTCAGGCAGCTTTCGACAAACATCGAGAGCTCTTGCGACGACACAGTAGAAAAGACGGAGGTGTCGCGGTGGTCAGGACGAGTGACCAAGAATTGCGTAGGCTGTCTCGTCAGTTAAAAGACAAGTGGTGGCGGGATAAAGCTTGTCAAATGCAGTGGCTTGCTGACAC
>NJDD01009046.1:36550-49763 GCA_002245505.1 Calephelis nemesis
AGTTAATTTCGCTTAAGCCTGCCCCCGTTCGGGAATCGAACCTAGAATCTCGCGATTTTTAGGCGTGTACGCTAGCCCCTAGAGTAACGAGGTGGTCAAATTATTCAGAAACTAGCTGCCCGCCGTTGCTTCGCTTCGATTATTAACGCAGTAAGCGCGCATGTCTTTGCTACGGTACAACGATAATTAATTTTGCGCCCGGAGATTTTAACTTTTTGATAACTCATTAGTTTTTTTTTATGATAGGGTAAAAGGAAATTTTGAACTTAATTACACGCATAACGTATCTAACAGATTTATTTGATTAAGGGTTAATACTGTATTGTTAAAAATAATAATAATAATAATAATAAATATCCCTCGACAAATTACACAAATTGAATCTAACCCCAAAGTAAGCAAATTATATGCTTGTGTTATGGGTGTTAGTCAACGATACTATTACATAGAAATACTTAAATAGATACCAGAATAAATTTAATAAACACCCAGACCCGGAAATACAGACATCTAAATGTTCATCACACAAATGCCTGCCCCCGTTGGGAATCGAACCCAAGCCTCGCGGTTCGTTGATGCAGTTAGGCGAGTATGCTAGCCACTCGACCAACGAGGCGGTAAATATGTTCAAAAGTAACTCTTCATTTTACTGTTTTAAGTAAACGCAAAAAAACGGTTACTGTGGGTTTTTCTTTAAAGATAGACATATACCACCGCTTACTTTTTTTTAAATCTATCGAAGAGGAAAAATCCCACCATATATTGTTTTTTTAAAACTCAAAAGGTTTTGGCAGCGTTTCCGAGGAACGCTCCCGATCGGCTTATTTTTTTGCCGACCTATTGAACTAATATCGTTGCGATATCGTTGGTTTGTACAAAACATAAACTTACTATACATTAAAACCTTCCTCAAGAATATTGGTCTATCTATTTTTGAAAATCGAATAAAAATACATTCAGTACTTTTTCGAGTAGATCGCGAACAGACAGAGAGACGCGGCGGGGGACTTGGTTTTATAATATGTTTTGATAAGAAAATAAATTAAAAACAAATAAAGATCTATATATTAAACCAAATTACCTAATGCAATAAAAGCGATGCTAATACACATCATCACGTCGAATAAATAGACACAATAAAAAATATTTTAGACGGACAATAGACAACAGCCAGACAAAGATTTTCTAACTTGTGTATCTTAGCCCTGCTAAACTTGTTTCACCACAAACATTATTTGTTCGTGTTTGTGACTTGTCATAATATTATACTAGGGCCGTTACTGCCTGCAAGCCTATTGTGTGTCAAGTTCCGACAACGTGACTTATAGTATGTTGGACAACATCTCATTACCACAGGGCACCTGTTTGTCGACTTGTAAACCAGTCGTGAGAACTTAACTCATTCAAACTTGACTAAATTTCAAGTTTCTTTGGGAGTTTAGATTTATTTTATTATTTTATTGTAAAATATGTAAAAAATTACGTTTAGACCAAGTGAGGTATTTACTTTATTACTGACTATTTAGGCCAGCGGTCGGCAACCTTTTAGCAGGCATGAAAAGTAAACTATAGGTGGGGCGACACTTATGATCTTAACCTTAGAAGCCAAATATACCTACTTGTAATTGGTCATATCTCATGAAAAAAGAAAATGGACGGTGAGAAGCGCATTCTTAAGGCTGAACATACTATATCATGTATATGATTGTTAATGATTTTTTTTTATATTTTCAACTTATTTATCAAACATTCACGGGCCGCAACTGAGACGTTGGCGAGCCGCAGGTTGCAGACCGCTGACTTAGGCATTGGAAATGTATAAAGTAATAAAAAAACTAAATATCTGCATATACATGGATTGTCTAAAGTCTAGACTTAAACGCAATGGTAAAATAAACCCTCGCTAAAACTTGTATTTGGGCTGTTTAGTAATTTTTTTTAATTAAAATTACTAAACGTGAAGTTGATTGTTTTACATTTCTTAGGTAATTGGTTTAGTGAAATATAGACATTGGCAAAAACATGTAAAATGGAATTAGAAATGAACAAGCTTATAGGTGTAGTTCATACAAACAGATTCTGTTAAATACTTTTTTCTTTATTCAACGAAGTATTGAACGAGGTTTATTAATAAAGGCACATTTACTAAGACACATAGATATAATGAGCGTCAAATAACAATATCCATTAGGAGGAAATTGTCGGTATAGAAATATTTCCCAGTATTAGTTTTCTTCTTCATGGTCATTCATGTTTGCAATTTTGTTATATATTTTAGACAATAAAACATAAATGTAACAGAAGCTGAAAATGTTAAAAAAATCCTTTTTTTAACTACAATATAATCAAGGATTTAACGTTGCTAATAATTATTTTTAATTCTGTATGTTATTTTTATGAAATATTATTAAATTTACATCAGTATCTATTGTAGTATTAGTATCGTTGACTAACACTAATTAGAACAAGCATAGAATTTGCTTACTTTGGGATTAGATATTAAAATATGTGATTTGTCCAGGGAATATTTATATGTATTTATATTGTTGTCGTTTCTTATAAACCATGTTTTCCGTGTAATTAAATATATAACGATAACAAAAGATACAAAATTAACATTTTACGGAAAACATTTTACTGTTTATTGAAAAGTGGATACAGAAAAATTTATTGAATTATTTTTTCTTTTCCATTATCCTTTGTGTTTGTACCAAATCGCTACCTACGGCAAAGTGGCGGAACACGAAACAGCCATTTGTATGATACTGATGTATCTTTATCCATTCTAGTTATAAACTCAATTGTTATCGTTACACGGTGAAGACACATTTTGGTAGTTGTAGGTAGTTCGCCTTTTTATTCTGTTACAAATGCAAAATACGTATATCTGCGGTAGCTTCTATAAGGTTGATAATTGATTGTTTTAAAAATACAAGACATACTTGGCAGAAAATAAATTAAAAAAGCATTAAAATTTATGTAATGTCGAAAAAACTTTATTGTTATCAAAGGCAATAAACGTTACTTATTATCAAATAAGTAACGTTTTCAGTTTATTGTTTTTGAACTCTTTTGTAACTTCTTCGTTTAAAAATACTGTTTTAAACTTGAGAAATGGTTTACTTTTTCGCATAAAATTTTCTTGATTTCTTTTTTTCATCGCCTTCACCTAAAAAAAGATTTATATTATGAATACACGACAATGTACTTCTTACCTCATGTAAAATAATCTTGTAAGTTATAATTCAATATGTCTCACTCTAAAATATAAGACATAATTTTAAACATTTTCAGTATTTTTCACATAATATATATTTCGTTGGTTTATACTATGAGTTTTCGTGTCAATAGCAAAACCTTAAGAATTTTTAAGTAGCTGATGAAAATTAAAAGTAGTTCAAACATTAAAAAGCTTTTACACACTTTCAAAACAATCAGTAATTATTACATTGTTAAATTAAAGTATTTCAGACAAATAATGAATAAGAGGTATCATGGCCTAAGTTTTTTCTTCATGCATCCTTTCCTCCTTAAGTTGGATTTTAAAGTCATTTGTATTTTCTACAAAAAACATACTTTAAAATCACCTTTAAAACACACTCTGGTTGTTGACATTAATTTTACGATTTCACGGTGAGATCTGTTGATTTAAAAGACATGAGCAACAAAAGATCTCTTATGCAAAAATACGCACTAAAAGCATAATCTTCACCTCATAGCCAAAAATATTTGCACTTGAACTTGTGTAGCGTTTAAGTAGTTTTGTATAAGTTTCAGTTCAACTTGTTATTTTCACCAAAATCAGAGCGACATTTACATTGAGATACTACTCGTAAGTTATAAACTTTGCGAGCATAGTGGTAAGCTTTGTTTAAACACTCAATAACTTTGTTAATCATAGATAAATTATTTATTTCTTAAATATGCATAAATTTAAAAATAATATATTTGTAAGTGATTCGGAAATAAAAAGTAACCATTTTTAATAATTTTAGTAATAAGCCTATTTTGCAGTTCATCCGCATATTCATGAAATGTTTTTGTTATATATAAAATAGCATTTATTAAACTCGTTTCTTATTATCTTTCTGTCTGTCTGATAACCATTTTTGAATTAATTTTGATAAATGAATGAAGTAAACAGTAGACTGTTTTAGTTGCATTTACTTAAAGAAAAGTTTAATTTTAATAAAAATTATAATGTTATGTTACAAGTAAAAAAGGTAAATTAACATTGAAAATTAATCTCAAATTTTAACAAAAATACACTACAAATTTAAGTTGCTCATAGCAACTTAAAATACAGTGAAATTACTATAAATTCATTAAAGGTACCAAACGTAAAATACACTTAAATAAATATAAATTCATCACGGCTATAGTAAAATAATTTATGATAACTGTACATTTATGTTTGCAAACATTAAAATATACCGAAATAACTATAAATTGATCAAAGTCAAAAGAAAATGCACTGCAATAATTTTATGTTGCTATGAGTTCAAAATACAGAGAAATAACTATAAATTCATATATCAAACGTAAAATACACTTAAAGTAATTTTAAATCCGTCACGGTTATTCTAAAATACGCTGTAATAACTATACATTTATCTTAGCAAGTGTAAAATACACTGATATAACAACAAATTAATCAAAGCAAAAAGAAAATACACTGTAATAACTATAAATTCATCAAAGGAAAAATAAAATACACTCAAGCATCTATAAATTTATCAAAACACAGTAAAATGCCCCGATTAAGCAATGTAGCGTAAAACAATACGTGCATCCACCTAGCTTGGGAAAGGAGAAAACGGTACATTTAGGAAATTGAGTGCACTTATAAATCAATGTCCATTGAAATGGTTATTTCTTAGAGTGTTCTGAAGTTGGATTGCTGTAAGTTTTATAGTCACTTCTCACCGTAGTTCCTATCAAACTAATACCTGGATGATCTAGTGAAATAAATTTAAATACATAGAAAACTTTGACAGTTTTATAGAACTTGCAACTTCTGAACTCCGGAAATATATGAGTACCCGCCAGTCTGATGCTTGATTCAGTAAAAAGGGTTCTGCAATATGATAACCTTAACCACCTTTTCCATTCATTAATAATAGTATTTATTATAATCATTTTAATTTAAGTGTTTTCCAACATTGTTTTTTACAAAACTCTCTGGATTAGAACCGAATTAACAAAAAAACAACAAAAATTAAGAAACATGTTTTTTATAATTTTGCAACTTAACGTTAGAATTAATCGTCCATAAAATGTTTATGGAAATCACTTTTATTGATCGATCTGAATAGTAAAATTCAGTTATTCATATATTATATATAGGCTATATCATATAGCAGCTTAGATGAAGTTCGATACATAACGAAAACACTAACCGTCTTATTAATAAACAGATACTAAACTACTCTGAGGCTTAATTTTGCATAACACTCTGTATCGTGAAAATAAACCTCCGCGTTCTTTAGTCTACATTTATTAAAAAAAGTTTATAAAAAGGCTAGAAGGGCAAAATTTATCTTCGACCGCGCTATTAAATAATATGCTTTGACTTAGTTGCAATTTTAGTAAACTCAAGTTTTCTAGTCAATGACGCGAAGACATAAAACTTTTGAAGATGAGCATGGCTTGAAAAGTTTTCATTATAGCTGTGTTAATATTTAAAACACGATTTTCGATACACACTTTTCATTAGGATTGTACATGTTAGTTTTGTAATTTTGATTTATTTTATTGTTGCATCCACAACAAAGTTTTGTGGAATACTAAGAACATGTTATACAGTCACTTATACAGTCAACAACTACTTATAAAGCCACTTGTTGTTAACTATTACTTGTTAAATTTGCAGTCGCATTCTAAAAATATATACAATGGTGGTAAGTTTGTACTAAACTAATTTTAAGTTGTCGCTATCTTCTTTCATCGAACTATTGCACTAAACGTGTTTTGTCTATTTCTAATACTAACTAGAAAGAGACGAAACACGTTTGGCGCTGTTAGATTAGATTTATCTATTCCTCGTAAAAGTTGATTAAAAACATCACAAGTTGAACCTGACTAATATTGTGAATATAAAATGTTCCCTCTCTTTTCTCTTTCTTTCATTGGAAGGATGATAACATAATCTTTTAAAAAGTTTTAGTTGGTGTTTAGCATTAGAATTACCACCAATGTATATACTATCTATAACCAGAACCCAATGTTTTATACGTTATTCTTACATTATGTTAATCCTTAATATTTAACATGTTTTGCTGTCAATTGTTTTGTTTCTCCATAAAATCACTTTAGTGTGGATGCACCATAACAATACAAAAGCTTGTAAACATTTTACTATAGGTTCTCGAGGAAATTTCAAAAATTGTGAAGGTATTAATTGTCATTTATACGTTGTGGGAGGTCTGTCTGAAGTGTAGTGGGCTCTACCCCGTCCGTGAGTTTTTTTATATGATATAAAATTTCACCAGTAGTACGTGATACAGCTGCAGATTTGTGTAGTTATCGAGTACATGCTAAAATCCACATTTTTACTCATATTCATATAATTAACTACGATTTTTCTAAGTCTTAATACCTATTGCCGTCAAGTGAACGATATTTTATTTCAAAACATGTTTAATTAAATTTTTCCGAAGTCAATTAATAATTATTTATTTCAAAAATAATATCGGCCACATTTGGATTATACGAGTAAAAATGTGGATTTTAGCATGTACTTGATAACTACACAAATCTGCAGCCAGATCTTAGAATAAAAGTAATCTGGCGTTTTGTTATTATTTGTTAATCTATAATATTCATCTATACTGCTAGCCTAAACTTTAAAATGTTGAAAGAAATATTTTTCGTTGCAATTTTTAGGCACAATTCGGATAACGTTTAAACAGTTAGCAAATGTAAAGTAATTTGATGTATTGTGAGAGTTATTGTTTCAAGACAAACAATCCCATACAGCAAGATCACCTTGGTTGAGTTTTATAAAATAATATTAAAAAGATTCCACAGCTGAGAGGGAAGCTGCTTTACCCGAGTGAAACGTTGACACTACTCGTATTATCCGACAGTATTTATGACAGTTGCAATTTATCAATTTGCCTCAAGAACCAACTCTAAAATGTTTACAGCTCTGGGAGTATAAATTTAAAAGTGTTAATTATTCTTAATATTGTTTTCACCGAGGTACGCTTTGGTGTTTATGATTAATTTGATCGCGTAATATTAAGTGCAGATATGGTAGACAAATAGATGTACATAGCAACACTAAATGTATATTGCATTAGATGCTCTGTAAGAACTAAGATGTGAGTAATCCATTCGAGAATGTTTGTTACACTGAACAAAAGAAATTAAAGAATTGAATGTGTTTTAATGTTTTTTAACCGACTCTAAGTGGAGGATGTTCTCAATTGTACTCTATACTTTTTATTTTTTATGGTGGTTACGCCATAAAATTTTTATGATATTGGAAGGCAAAAAAGCAGGCGGATTTCCTGATAGTAAGAAATTCACTTCACCTAGAGTGAGCAAAGGTGGTAGTGTTGCGTTGCCAACCTGAAACCAGGATGTCAGGCCTTTAGCAAAAGTAAGTTTGGCATCAACCTTACCCTCCGAACCGGAACACGTCATCGTCAAAGTCTGAAGTTATGGCGGCAGGAATAGGTAATGCAGTGGTACCAATCCGAGCGAGTCGCTACGAAACTTTACCACCTAGACAGAAGTCACGGTGTTATTGACGATAAGCCTATGCTAGCCTTTTTTGACCTGCTTCGGTGGAAGGCAGATAGTTTATTTTGCATAGGAGCCCGAACCAACACGGGGACATATATAAATAGCTGACCTCTAATAAAAAAAAAATATGCACTTGATTCGCTTCAATACAACTAATGACAATTACCTAACAACCAGTCTGTGGTAGAATAATCGATAATGGCTTCTACTGTGTAGACTGGGACCACCTATAGCCAGTGAAAGGGCTATTGTGTATAGTCCATGTAGTGAAGTAACTGTTATTATCTAAATTGAACTGCCTAGCTTCATGTTTAATCCGACGGATAAAGAGGGGTGCTATATATTTTATGTGTCTGTGTGTGCACGTGTATGTGTGTCCTTTTGATATTTTTAAATAAAAAACACTTGTACTGTTTACGTATTACGTGCTTACAGTGATACGTAAAACAGTACAAGTGTTTCTTTATTTGAAAACGTTAATATTTGGTTATATTGATATATAATTTACTAGTTTTACCAAACGCCGACGATAAAAAATCAAGTTAATATTATAAATACAAAAGTTTGTATGTTTGTTTGTTACCCTTTCACGCAAAAAATGCTAAACCGATTTACGAGGGCCAAACTGAAAGTTTTTAGAATTGGCAACTTAAAAGCATTATATTAAAAAATTAAGTTCAAATTTTGAAAATAGAACTCTTTACCAATAATATTGAGTATACATTTCATTCATTTGTCATTTGTTTTACGATTTGGCGGCAAATTGAAAATTGTCTGTGCACGTCAGAATGAATTTAAGCCGAGAAAATTTTCGTGCAATGATTTTTTATGACTTTCGATGTCATATAAGTCAACAAGAAAGTTATGATAGACTTCGATTGGCTTTTCACGATGAAGCCCCATCTCGTGCCGCAGTTTACAACTGGTTTAATGAATTCAAACGTGTTCGAACTAATATCACCGATGATTTGCGTGAAGGACGGCCTTCTACAGCGACGACTGAAGACAATATCAGTGTTGTGCGGCGTATGATAGAGACTGACAAAAGAGTGACCTATCAGCAGATTCGGACGAGTCTAGGCATAGGTATGAGTCAAGTGCACTAAATCCTCCATGAACATTTAGCGGTCAGGAAGCTTTGTGCCCGCTGGATACCGCATAATTTGACCGAGGCTCAAAAACTCCGCCGTGTTGATTGGTGCCGAGAAATGATCCAAAAATTTAACGGAGGTGCCGTTACATACGAGTATAAGGCTACACCTCATCCATAATACAGTGACGCACCAATAACATTTATAGTGTTTTAAGCCATGGTTGGCTCTCACTATTGAGAAAGTCGTACGCTCGTGGTCTAGCTCAACTGTATTTTTTTTATATAGTGTATTTACTAATGCCTCGAAATTGGAACAGATTTTTTTAAAATTGGTGGATCTTGCATTGGAGACGGTAGAAACTTCAAAAATAAAATTGGATTATCAACTAGTTGTGATCAACTAGTTGATAATACAATTTTATTTTATTTGAAGTTTTTGAATACTATCGGTGAAAAAGTAAATAAGTTTTTAAAGTGTAGTATCTACCCTTAAATTTCGAACTGACTTATGTGCCGCAATGTCCCAGTTTTAGGATATGTTAATTATGTAAACAGAGCTCTTTTGCGGATTTATAATTTTTACTTTCTGAATAAATTTTAAATTACAGGTGATGGCTAAATTAACTAAAAACCCTATGAAAACTGTATAAAGAAAAAACTAACACGAAACTAGTCGCTCTACCGTTAAATCTTTAAAGTTTCTGTCGGAAATGTTCGCTTTCACCCTTCTTTCAACTTCGCTACTATCCTCTGAGGTTTCTCAAAGAGAAAACTATTTTAACGATTGGTCTTAAAACAAAAGAATGGATATCCCCGACACCGACAAGAATAATTACCGAACATAGCATTTGTTTAAGTTTTTGATTAGGTCTTTTTTTGTAAACAGTAACCACCAGTATGTACATAAACATTAACCCCCTTACCAATAAAACTTACGCGACCGTTAATCTGGTGTGTTACTTCATTTTTTGTAAGGAAAAGTTTGTATGTACTTATATAAATAATTTGAATCCAGGATCTCAAGAAGTCAAGTCCGACACCGGACCGCTGGACCACAGAGGCGATAATCAAAACAATGTAAGTTTAAATTAAAGGATTTATTGTTTGAGTCTTTTGTCCACAATTTTCCTATAAAAAGATGTGAACTTTTGAATTTTACTCTGAGTCATCTTATTGCAGCTTCTCAAAGGAAATGTAATTTAAAATATATGCGGGCACAGCAAACAATCCCGCAGCGATGGCGCTGTTCAGCGTTTGTATGTTGGTTCTACTCTTGTTGGCATCATAACATACCTCAGAAGACAATTTTGTTTTCCTTTTTAAGCAATAGCATTTCTGAATACTGTTACCTATACATTTGTACTTATATGGTATTTGTATTGACAAAATGGTAAGTATTATTTACAACTAACTGTCCCGAAGAATTTCTTTCCACTTGTTTAGTTTTTATAGGAAAAATTAAAGGATGTTTTCTTAGTTTCCTTGCAATATTGCAATTCCTTATATCATTTATAATGTGTAACTTACCTGAACTTCCAAATACATAAGTGATGATCCACCTACCTGGAGATCCAGTCAGTTCTTCGATATGTACCTAATTGGTAAACACAACGAAAAAAATGATTTTCATTTTCATTTCATTTAAAAGAAAGTGGTGTTAGTTACACTATTTATAACTCAAGGACGGCTCAACCGATTAGGTTGAAAATTGGTGAGGAGGTAGCTTAGAACCAGGAGAAGGACATAGGATACATGTTATTCTGTTCGATTATGAGGAAACTGGGAAAAACAACATTTTTCATTTTCCCCATACAAACTGAACGGGCGGAACAAAGTTCGCGGGAATAGCTAGTATTATAATAATAAGTAAATTTGTCTGCTTGATTAGGAACAAAACATTTTATCATCGACCTAAAGTATTTGTTGTTTTTGTATATCGCATTAATATTTGTATTTTAACAAACACAACAGATACTTAAAATTTTCCCCGTGTGAATCCGGGTCGTCGGTATAGAATAAACTGTCTGCCATCCTGTCCGGCAGTTTGTAAGAGACTAGTAAAGGCGAAATAGATCATTACCAACTAGACCACTGCTGGTAGCATGCTGTGCTGCAACTTGCTCGGGTAAGGATACACCGCTTTACTTGTTTCCTGCTGATATACAGGGTATCTTTGAAAAGACCGGCCAAATTTCGATCTAAGAGTGTGTAGGCTTAAATGGATTTTTTTATGATATTGGTAGGCAAACACACACACAGATTTCCTGGTAATGCTTTTTAAATGTTATTGACTAATTGTAATAATAACTTTTCTAAACATTCATTTCAAATAGTCCCCAAAAATGCTTCATTCGTTACCACACTATGTCGTACCTAGTATAAGTTATGTCCACAGTTTGCGAATACAACTGCAATCGGTGGGAATCAGTTTTGTGTTACGAGCCATGCATCTTGTATTTTGCATGGGATAAAAAATATAAATTATCTTTTTTTATAAAAGATTTTCATAGATCGAATTATCTATTTCAAACCTTTTCACAAAATTTTGCTGGTGCGTAAGATATAACCTCATGTTCCGGTTCGAAAGGTAGGGTAGCCGCTACACTTGCACAACTAGCCTAACACCCTATTTAACCACCTACTACATCTATGGTGTTATTTTGCTGCAGTTATCTGTTACTGTCAGGGGAACCTTGTTCGCTGCATTTTGACATAACAAAATAATTAATTATGTTAATGACTGTGCAATCTCATTCTAAAATTGGACAAAACAATTAATCAAATATACAATAAGCTCAATTAGGGAAGCAACAATTGCGCAAGCGTATGGGACGAGGTAAATTGTAACAATACACTTCCCACCTACATTTAGAATATGTATTATTCATAACAGACTAATGAATGTTACACGATCTTTGAGATAATCGAGACATTTTAGAACCCAACTGGGATGAACTTATCCATCAAACTTTAAAGCTAGGATGGAAACTTTTTTAATATTTGTAGTTATATTTTATCGTGTTGGTCCGGGGCTGCTGTGTAGAATAGACCATCTGCCTCTCTGCCAGGCAGCTACAACATAGGGAACAAGATCGCTGGTGGTAGAGTGCTGTGCAGCATTATAGGGTAGGGATCGAACGCCTTATGTATTCCTTTCACCATAATGACTCTGTTTGGAACGAAGGGTACCCGGTAGACGTGTACAATAGGCCTAGCATCCCGTCAACAGGACAGCGTCCCACCTGTAACATATATGGTGTTTATAGGCCAAGGCTGTTTGTTACCATCAGGAGATCTAGGAGCTTGATAGCTGACCTAACCTATCAAAATTAACTTTCAGGTTCCCAAATCAAGAAAGCAGTTTCTATTTAAAATATTCTTGTATATAACGTAAATTCGACAACAGTTGAACCGATTTGGCTAATTTTGGTTTCGGAAGTTCAGAAAAGGTTATGAAAGATAAAGGAACAACTGCAAGAAAACTAGGAATAATAACATTTTAAGTATTCTTATACAAATAGAAACGAAGTCCGCCGGGACAGCTAGTCACAGATAGCCATTTGTTTGTAAATCTACGACTTATGTCAGAGACTATTAGTGCAATCATAACACTACACTATAATAAAATAAACAAACCAAGACCAAATGTCATGTAGTTAAGAACTATCCTGAAAGCTGATTATGTATCTCAGTGGCCAACTCAAAATAGAAAAGTGTACATAAAATTGTTGTCAAATGACGTGTTTTATATTTGCTATCTCCAGTGACCAATAGAAATAATATAGAAACAGCAAACACAAATGATGTCATTTGACAGCTATTTGAGGTACACTTTTCCAATTTGAGCTGACCACTGAGATACATTATCAGTCTCCTGATTGCATCAACTTTCAAACGAAAGCGCATCGAATTCGTTCTTCCGTTCAATAGATGATGTTACAGACAGACATACACACTTTCAGCAACTTTTAACACTCGTCATTTTTGTTGGGGGTTAATAATCATCTTGATCACGTCAGCTTTCAAACAAAATTGCATAGAAATTTGTCCATTATTTTAAAAATTATGAATTATACACGCACGCACACACAACTGACGCTGTACGAACTTACATCAAGTATGCTCTTTCTCACTCACTCACGGATTTACGTAGAAAGTAAAGTAAATTACTTAAAGTATCTTGACGCCCATATTCCCGAAGAGGTAGGCAGAGGCACAACCAGGGCACCCACGACTAGCCGAAGACACTAAGTCCCACAATGTGATAGGTGGCAAGCCTATCGCCAACTGGGTACATTTCCAGTCCCGAGCAACGTTTTATTTTATTAGAAAATTGAAAAAATCCATTTACTTACTACTTAATTACTT
>NJDD01009046.1:51135-61526 GCA_002245505.1 Calephelis nemesis
AGCAAGCCTATCGCCAACCGGGCATATATCCAATCCCGGGCAACGTTATTTTAATTAGATAATTGAAAATATACGTTGTATAATTTTTTTTGCCCCATCCAGGGATCGAACCCGGCGCCTCAAGTCAAGTTCACCGTCTAGCGTTGGACTTGACTTCTTGAGGTCCACAGAGGCGATCTAAAGTACTAAATTTCTTCAATTTAAGATGTTACATTAAAGCCCTTCTACTAGGAAGATATCCTGTGTAACTGGTTACTCCGCTCAACCACTATTACAAGAGCAATTATTTTCATTTTATAATTTTAAATATTAAACATCAATATTTTTTGAAGTAGTGTGGGTGAGTGTGAAACATCATATCTATTATAAGTATGGTTATTTTTTATTGGCAATACTATCTCCGAACAGGTTAAGTTCGTTTTCATTTAATTTGTACTCTCTCTACTTTGAATTACACAGAAATAAAAAAAAATAGTTTAATTGTATCGGTCGTAGCACCATCTGCCGCCGTTTGCCCTAACTTTAGCTTCAATAAATTTCTTATAGAGGTAGAACTTAAGTTTCCTATGCACGCTTGAAACCAGTTTATGTTAATTACTTAGCGCCATACGTAACTGCTTACATTTAAGCTTAATATTAAATAACTGTAGAATGAAACTGAAATTTCCGGGTCAGACAACAAAAAGAAACACAAAATGTGTATATTAAATTATCAAAAAAAAATAACGTTGCCCAGGATTGGATATGAGCCCGGTTGGCGATAGGCTTGAAACCCATCACGATGTGGGACTGTGTGTGTCGGCTAGTCGTGGTTATGCCTCTGCTATTCTTCTGTTGTTTAGGCGTGAAGATACCATCACACTGTTATTCTACTAATGGTACAAATGCAAAAGTTTGTATGTTTGTTTGTTACTCCTAGACGTAAAAACTGCTAAATCAATTTTCATGAAATTTGGCATTATATACATAAAGGATACCTTACTTAGATTAACACCTAGTTTTAACCCGAGTTTTTAACACATAGTTTTTATCCCGAAAAAATATTCGGGATAACCATTAAATACGCGGCCAACGCCGCGGACAACAGCCAGTAAACTAGTTTAGTCTTTATTCATTAATAAGATTGTTAGGTTTTAACGAAATTGAAATTGCATTTACTCGAAATTTATGACATTTAGATCAAAGAAACAATCTGCACTGGATATTAAACACACTCAACTAGGTTTATCCAGTAAAAGTATCCGGTCTTTCCGTTAAACATTGTAGAGGGAAAATATAAGAAACCAGTTGCAATGTCAACTCCCAGCCACTAATGTATGATGTTATCCTCCCTGTGTTCGAGAAAGCTTTAAATCTATTTTATTTTAATGACTCACAAGGAGCGTCTATGTCAACCTAGCTAACGCACTTTCATTATGTTTGATATTTCTACATTGTTTTAAAATGTATATCTACATCTTTGTTTTTATATCTTGAGATCGCAACCTCATTGCATGGTAATGTAATATCCAGTAGTATAACTCACCTCTGTTTTTGTAATAAATACCTACGAGCGAGAGCTGCGTCAACACGCGATAGGGCTACCTACTCGCCTTCAGTGTTATTACTATATCTGCATATCTGAATTTCTTTCTGAAATTCAGATCGTATTGATTTTTTTCTTAACAAATAAAAGTCATGCATGCAATGTATATGTTAAAAAAAACACATGTGGTGTTTTTGATTACCAAATTTTATAAAAATCCATCCACAATTCCAATTTTCCAATAAAAAAAATGTTGCTCGAGATAGGATATGTGCCCGGTTGGCGAAAGGCTTGCCACCTATCACATTGTGGGATTTAGTATCTTCGGCTAGTCGTGGGTGCCCTGGTTGTGCCTCCGCCTACTTCGTGAAGATACTTTTTTTAAGTAAATACTTAAACTTATCAAACTAAATTAACTTTCACAAATCGCACAGTTAACTGTAGGTTACTATAGAAAAATACTATTACATCGACCGTTTGTCACCAACCAAGAATGATGTGTACCAAGTGCGTACCAGACTCGAGACGCTTAGTATAAATACGTTTCATTCATTGGTATGAATATTGTATATTACATTACCGTGGTCATTGTTAGACTTCCATTACAAGATCATTTTTTTACCCACCACTCGCTTAATTATATTTGAATGATGGTTAAGAAAATGTATGCATATAAATTTTTGTACTTCTGTTTATCGCCTATGGTGTAAACAGAAAGAAAATGTGTTTTTTTTCCAATTTTTTTAACACAAAAAATGTTGTGTGGAATTGGATTGGTGCCCGATTGGCGATAGGCTAGCCATCTATCACATTATATGACTTAGTGTCTTCGGTTAGTCGTGAATGCCTCTATAGGATCTATATCACTATCTAGGATAGTGTCTCTGCCTTTTGAGATTTTGGCGTGAAGATACTACTATTACTACTACAATTAGATATGCATATTCAGGAAAATCCGGGTTCAAACCAATCCAAGTTATAAATCAACCCGCAATCCTACGCGACTTCTGCTGTTTAAAATAATAATAATTTCGGACAGAAGCATTGGCTAACTTAGATTATCACATTCCGTAGTTTTGTACAATGTTTCATTCCCCGTTATATTCCTATCAAATACGAAAATCAAACTTTATACGAAACTACGATATACGACAATCTAAAGTTAGTCAAAGCCGCTTTCCGAAACTATTCTACACAGAAGAAGTCACGGGTGAACAGCTAGTTAAAAATATATTAAAATCATAGCCCCGCAAGTAATAGCTTTATACAATTCAAACTAAGAGCATTTCAAAACAAAGTTTCTGGTATGAACAGCACTGCAGGTTCACATTTGTACATAAGGGCTCGGAGAAGCCACTCTGACTTTGAGACCAACCATGTGGTAATTAAAAGGGTAAGTTGGCATTTCTAAAGTGTGTTCACCTTACTTGTTAAGACAAAACTTTATAAAGTTTATTCGTCTTATTTGCAGACATGTTGGAATTTAATTATTCTTTCATTGCAACTTCTTTGAAATTTCGTTGTAAAGTATTGTTGGGGCCTAAGACGCAAATGCGCCATATTCAGCTTTTACGTTATTTTCTTCGCGATGTTCAACAGAGTGTGTAAAATGGAATAATATTTCCCCAGAGATTTAATGGCTTCAATATAAAACGTTTTTCTTCAAACAAGCTTTTTATGTAAGACTAGCATTTACGGGTGGCCACATCCGCTTTTGGGAGCTTGTAGTTTTGTTTTTTAGGAAATGTATTTTAATTAAACAAAGTCTATGTTATTTTTAAATGTTATGCTTGCTTCATGTTGAAGAATTATTATTTTTTAACGATAACCGAGCTAAGTCATTTTGTGATTCTTCCTTTTTCATTAATATTGAGTTATGAACGAACTAGAATTATTATATACAGGATTATCTTGAATTACTGCCAAAGTTTTAGAAGAGGTTAAGAATCGAAAATATTTTCGATCTTTGAAATAACAAATTTAAAATTTAAGAAAATTTCGTCTATCACAGATTATTTAACATTCGTTATTTTTACCTGATACATACTTAGCGTAAGCAAAGCATTCTGTTATATCAGTCATGACGTCTTATACTAGCTATGTACGACTTATATATTATATAATACATGATATAGCACGACAACAAGTGACATATTATTTCTAGAAAACGTTTTAATAGCATTTTTATATATTTTTTAAATTAGGCTAAAATATTTAAAACTCACCTTAATTATCTCATTAATAAATATGGTCCGTTCGTTTGATGTAAATATGACTCATTTCTTATATTGTATGGCTAGTGCCGGCAAACTATACTCGTATTGATTTATTTCACAGGTATTTTTTTTCCTACCATCCATCCACAAACCACAAACTTTAGAGTTAACTTTCACAGTCTTATCAAGAAACACCAAGTAATATTACTCCAATTTTCAACCTGGTATTATAATATTTATTACAATGTGATACAGACTACAATATCGACGTTATTTTACTCCTACCTTAGTCTTTGTTAATAAATAAGACGGTCAGTTTCTATGTTAAAGAAGGTAAGGCGTTGGTATCAATCCGGGGGAGTCGCTGTGTAACTCTACCACCTAAGCAGATGTTACGGTGTTAGCGACGGTAAGCCTATGCTCGCCTTTTACGACCTGCCTGGCAGGAAGGCAGGTGATCTATACTACAAAGGAGCCCAGACCAACACGGGGAAAATAATAAATCAATATGGTTAAAAATATGGTTAAACTTCTCTTTATACGTTTAATCCGACTAGGTTAAAGCTGTTAATCTGTTTATTTTTCCTGTGTTTAAAATAGTTTTATTTCAATTAATATTTTTTGTGTCATATTTTTTGTGTATTAAGAGCACCATCGTGTAACATTTCTTCGATTTCTTAATACAATGATATCTGGAAAGAGATCACTGCTTTGGCAACAAAGCCGTATTTGTGTATCACTTATTTTTTTAAGTGTATTTTTTTGCACAATTAAGAGCTGTTATTCTATTATACCATCATCGATATTATAAATTATGTTATAATATATACTCTATAACACAACAACAAAATAAAAGTGAATTAAATTGTACCATCAGTAGACCTTTTAGGACGGATGGAAGATACATCGCGGATTAAAAAAGAAAGTGTGAATTCAGCGCTGGGTTGCTTACCTACTTCAAAGGGAAATTTTGAACCAGGGCACTAGATTCAAATTGTATATTCTGTTATTATCCCTTAACAACTGTTCTGTGAAGCGAGAGTTGAGTGTGTTAGAAGAGGCATAAAAGCAGGATCAATGCGGTCAAATGGGAGAGCTCCGAAAAATCAGTAGTTTTACGCTTGCCGATCGCATTCACAATTTTAAGTTCATAAGAAGCGGACTTTATTTTTAAGTGACCTCCTATGAAAGAAGGACAAACACACACTTTTCACAATTTATTAATAGCACTTGCACATTATACTTTTTTATTGTCTTATAGCCACGTTACTGTAACAAAGTAAATATAAAGTTGTTATAGTCGTCTAATCTAAAAACATCGTAGAAGGTACAAGTGATATTCATAAACGGTGTCTGAAATGGGATTTTACCAAGTGCCGAGAATAAGCAGTATAGAAACTAAATATACCATGGCTTTTATAGTAATACAATGGGCTAACATTAAAACCAGATATTTATTCTAATTTTCAATCGCGCAAAAACCTGAATGGAACAAAGTACATCAAACAAAAAATCATAACATAACACAATTTCTTTTCAACAATATTCATAAAATTTAACATTCAGAATAGACCCCCAATAAACCTGTATGCAGAATGTAGCTAAGAACCATTTCCATCATGTCATCATAAAAAATACGTCGAAGTCAGTAGACTCATTTAAGAACTATAATTTTACAGGCAAACAAAAAAAAAGATATACATAAAAAATTTAGCACCCCTCTCCGGTAAAATATAAATATAATAATAGTCTTGAAATTGAAAATTTTCAAATGAAACCCAGACAATACCTGTACGTTATGTAGTCGAGAATCATGTCGATCATGTCAGTTCTTAAACAAAACAGTTATTAATGAACAGATACACACAGGCACGCCAACCTTATAACACCCCTCGTTTTCCATCAGGGGTTAAAAATAAAGTAAAACGAGTACTTACAAGTATTTTCACTACAATGTTAACTTTTCCGTCTTTATCCTTAATTTTTTTCGCGTAATTGTTAACAAATATAGTTGAATTACGACAGAAGTCAAATGAAACTAATTACCACCGCTTCCTTAACGCGACATTTCTTAATTGACTTTTACGAGAAGGCGAAAGTTTCACATTTGTTAATTGGACTTGATAATTAGAGTCAGTTGGCGGATTTGAAGGACATTCATTAAGAGATTGAAAAAATTCTTATGAAACATAAACAATAAATCCCACTTTCTGACGAAAAAAATACAATTATTTCCTTTTTCTATAGCTACACTTTTTTGTTCTAAAAGAGTTGTTTACTAGCTGAGTGGTCTCACTTATGTTAGTAATTGGACTTGATAATTTGGAGCAGGCAGTGGACTTAAGGGACGATTATAAAAAGATTTAAAAAATGCTTATGAAACAGAATAAATCCTTTATTCTAACGTAGAAATACAAGGATTTCTTTTTTCTATAGCTACATATATTGTTCTAAAAGAGTGGCCTACTAACTTGGTGATTTTAAATTTTTGAATTGGACTTGACAATTTGAATGAAATAAATAGAATAAATCCAACTTTCAAACATTCCAAATCAAATCTTGTGTCCGAAAGTTGTGTCAAAAGCCTCAGAAACCAGCGTATTTGTATCAAAAGGGTAATGAATGTGAAGAAAGTCAGGCAGCCTGCAAGGATTGTGAATTTTGGCACTCAATACTCTCTGTTTACCAGAGACTTGGCGTGAAGATATATATGTACATTTAACTGTTTGAGCAGAGTGGTCTACTAGCTTGGTAGTACAATGCTATGCAGTAGCTCGTTCGGATTAATAAATCCTAGCACTTTAAAATTTTGGCTCACCATTTTCATATTCTGTGTTCAAGGCACGCATTGTCAAATATATGGCTTATAACTGACCAATTAAACTCATAAATTTATTTCAGTCATTAAGTAGCCTTTTCTTGTTGAAAATAATGGCTTAATGACAGATTAAATGTTAATTGACTTCTTTAAGTGTAGCTGCTAAAGGTACCTACTAACTTTCTGAGTAACTCGCATCGTTCAAAGCTAGGAATTTTTAAATATTAGTTTACTATTGTCTTATCAAAAAAGTACTGGCTGCGATCTCGCGGTAACATTATCATGATTAAAGTTTTTGAAAATGTGAAAAACAAAAAATATTTTTTATCTTTATTTTCGTGTGTTATGAATTTGAAAAAATATCAACATGTATAGACAAACAATACAATGACAAGTATGTGCCAGAATGTAACAAAGTAGACGACGGAATCATAGTTCAAACCCCGTTCAAAAGGAAATGGTGAAAAAAATCAGACGGAAAAGGTCTGTATGGATCATAACACTTGACATGCGACTTTCTTTTACAGCCAATATGAATAAACTATCTAATACAAAAAAATGGGCTATTCTAGATCAGTTACCAGGAAGCCACTGCTATTTTCAATAAAAATTAAAAATATTATCTTAGCAACAAATTATTAGAAGGCCTATCTCTTAGCGTAGATAGTTTATTAATAACAAAGACGAAGAAAAGCGAACATTTTTTAAGAGATAAGTACGGGTTTCAGCAACTGCCATTCGTTATTTTTAAATTTTGCATCAAGTTAGCGAATAAATAAAATCGGTTTTAAATTATTCAAAATTATTTATCCTCATTGAAAGTTGTGACTAAGTCGTGGGTCTCAAACAAAACGATGGCCTCCTGACTCAAGCTCAAGTGAGATTTGGCGGGAACGAGGAAATACACGATGCACTAATTTCTTTAAGAATACTTTACTTGTGTACTTTCACTAAAATAGATAGATGTATAGTATGATATGAATGAAATGAAATATATGAAAAATGTATAGATTATATAACATTAGTACAAAAAAATTACAACTGAACTGATACATTCAGTTCAAAGTATAATGTACCTACAGTCTACACTAATTTCAATAATTATAAAAAAAATGGATAATTCCTGCCATAACGTCCGATGCTTGCCGTTAACGTGTTCCGGTTCAGAGGGTAAGATAGCCGGTAAACTTACTTTTGCTAGAGGCCTATAAGTTATATAATTTCAAAACTAACCTAGCTGCTATAGTGGAGTCTTTACAACGAAGGGGCTTCGGATTCATTCAAAATATAAGATAGCGAATTTTTGATGTGAAAATTTCTTAGCGGCGTTGCGCACTTTTTTTTGGATTGGGTAAAAACTTCTAAACTCGCGTCAGGACACGTGACCTAAACTTTCGTAAGACGAAAATTCGTAAGACGGCGCAGAGCGCTTGAGTGAATGTTTGTGTTGTCATGTTTGTGTACGATAGCGCAATGAATGAGTATTGTGTTATAAATGATAGTACTTTCATGCTGATAATTAAAGTAATTCGTATAAAATTATTCCCTAACCTTTCCAAAATATCAAAATGTTAAAAAAAAAAATATGTTAATATTCAAGTTTTCACTTCTGCCGGCACTCCCGGAGTGCAACCGGTCGTTTTTTTCCCTTCCAATATTATGAAAAAGACCGTCTTTACTCTCTCAATGGTGCTTAAACTCAATGTACAGAAATGTGAGAAAAACCAAATATCGATTGTTGCCAGACTAATGGCTAACAATGACCTCGCTGGAGCGTTAGTATTCCAACGTGTATACTAAATGCGGGGTGCAGAGCTCCCGGTATAGATACTGTATTGTATCTATTTGTCCACCTGATTGGTCCTCGGCCGTGTGTTGTTTGTGGCCGCGTGAATCCGATTAAAAAATGGAAAAATATTTGTCTCAGTTGCAACATTTTCGTGGAATTCCCTTTATTTGTACTGTGACGAAGCAATTTCGATTTGTAATGGGTCGGAAAATGGAATACACATACATAGGGGACTCCTATGTAGAATAGACCATCTCTCTACCTAATAGCTAAGAAGAAAGCGCAGGTTCCTTAAGTGATTACCAACTTGAGACCACTGGTGGTAGAGCAACACAGAGGTTGCAATTATTCCGAGTAAGGATCCACCGCGTTAGTTATTCGTGCCGCCATAAAGACAGTAACGTATGTCTGTAGTCTGGAATGTAGTTTAGCCATGAGCCAAAAGACAGAGGCTCATCTACAAGGTCCATGATTTCTATAGGTTACGGCTATCTTTAACTATCAGAAGAGCCAGGTACATGTTCGTTATCTTATCCTTTTAAGAAGCTTAGGGACGTGAACCTTATCATCACAATAATCAAGCGTTTAGACAGACGTATCTGTTACTGCCTGGTTTACTACTATTGCCTCCATTATGTCAGTACTCGCCGAATTCTTATTCCTGTTTATAGATCAGGGTTTGCTCAAGGTGATCTACTGACTGAGGTAATCACATGGTGGAAAGGTGGAGCCTTTTAATATTATTTTATCTTTACATACATACATACGAGTATCTACACTTACGGGGTAGGTAGATAGTATCGGGTGCCAAACCTCACAAGTCTAGCAGAACATGGCGGTTACGGAGACTCTTGACGCCACCTTTAGATATGTAAAATGCATCCCCATTTCGCATGGCGAACACATAAAGCCTGAACGGATAAATCAATTTTGCTAATTCTGTTTTCGTTGTATTAGCAATTGTAAGACCAATGTTCTTATCAAAAAAAGAAAAGGGATAAATGGAGAGAGTGATTGCCTGACGAAGGCCTTGTGGACTACTTATAATATAAAGTTAATTTTAAATCGCTAATAGAATCACAAACATCTTAAAATGGCTAACACTTAATGACGGCAGGTAAACCCGCTGTCGTAGGTCGGTATAAAAAGAAAAATTGCGATAACTTGAGCAGCTTCATTTTTCCAGTAAAAAAATGTTATAAATTGTAGACGAAAGTGGATTATATATACCCACCTCATTCATTTCACTGACACATCGTACGTCTGAATTTGTAAGCAATTTGTGAAACAAAAAAGATACAGTAAAACGTTCGCTTTTCGTTTTTGCTAACGCAAATTATTTTGGAATTATATTACTGAGGAATATTACAATGTTTTAATTTTAACTAGCTGATCCGACAGACGTTGTCCTCTTTTAAAGATAAATGTCGATTTTTTTATATTAACTTTTTTTCTAACAATAACTTACACAATAAAAAAAGAATAGACACAATTCTATCCGTTTACGTCTGATGCTATGACCAAGAGAAATGAGGTTCCATCTTTGTACATAACATTTATCGCCTCTGTGGTCTAGCGGTTCAGGTGTTAGACTTGACTGCATCAGGTCCCGGATTCGAATCCCGGGTCGGACAACAAAAGAAAATTTGTAATAAAAAAATGTTGTTCGGGATTGGATATGTGCCCGGTTGGCGATAGGTTTGCCACCTATCACATTGTGGGACTTAGTGTCTGCGGCTAGTAGTGGGTACCCTGATTTTGTCTCTGCCTACCTCTTCCGGGATAAGGGCGTGAAGATACTTTTTTATATTAATAATTTCAATGTGAATATGTATTTGTTTGTCCTTCTTTCACATCCTAACCAAAGGATGTAATGCCATAATTTTTTCGTATGGGAACAGAGGGCTAGAGAGTGCCTTCGGCTATTTCTGGTGCTCTTTAGCCTCGGATCTCCTCGGGAAAGCGTTATAATTTTAATGCGCCTGTAATATAGGTTAGTATATATACTTAGTCTGGCCATAAATACTGTTACACTTAAAAATA
>NJDD01009046.1:61644-80726 GCA_002245505.1 Calephelis nemesis
TTTTTCTTTATTACAATATTTATGGCAAGACTAGGTATACATATAATATATCCGTTACAAAACTGAATGTATGTTTACTTTTATACTGCAATGCACTATTTTTAAAATGTAAAAGTTATTATAATTAAAGTTGCAATGCAGTTTTCTATTTTACATTTTATTCGAAACTGAAATTTAAATACATACGTACATACATATTTTTAAGGCAAGTCCCTTCCGGGGTAGGCAGAGAGTATCGAGTGCCAGACCTCACGATCCTGACAAACCTGTCTTGCTTCCTTTACATTCATTACCCTTTTCATACAATCACGCCGGTTTCGGAGACTCTTGACACCACCCTCGGATAATATCCGATTGATCTGATCGTGAAATGTCAGCCTTGGTCTTCTCGGGTACCTGCATCCATCCACATTCGCATTGTATATCTGCTTTGTCAATCTTTCATCTGTCATTCTTTCCACATAACCGAACCAGCGGAGCATGCCATTTCGCATTTTAACACCAACACTTTTTTTTTCAATCCCACTCTTTCTCGGATCTCACTGTTACGAATGCGGTCAGCGAGCGTTACACCACTGATTTTCAGTAGAGCTCTCATTTCGACCGCATTTATTCTAATTTCATGATCTTTCTGGCATACCCAACTCTCGCTTCCATACAATAACGTTAAGATAAACACAGAATTATGCAAAGCGAGTTAAATTTAAATTTAAATCTTATAATTAAAATAACTTCTTAAGGAAATTTAAAGGAACACCGTCTCAGATATTTGCTTTCCACATAAATTACAAATTTCTCACATTATAAATCACATCTCTATCTTTCGACACGAAGCATCTCGAGAGTTCGAGAAATCGCATATGTTTTTTTTTTACTTTCAATCACACAAATTTCTCCCAAAATATGTTTTATGTGATAAACTGTGTATAAGCAATCGTATCTTCTGATAATAAGACATAACAATGGACTATAGACTGCATACATACACCATACACACGTCATACATACATCATACATAAATCATACATACATCAAACATACATCATATATACATCATACATACATCATATATACATCATACATACATCATTTAAACATCATATATCATAGTATAGCTGCGTCTTTGTCTGGTGGCCGGAATGTTAGGCCTATTGTATAATATGTTTGTACCCTTTTAGCCTTTCAGCCTCAAATGGGGTACTGTTTTTTTTCTATTTGTTACCAAAAATTTACATTTATTAATATACATATACTTGTAAAGCATTGCTTAAAACAACTAGGGTGTACTTTTGAATGCCGCTTTCGTCGACGTGCACGTAGGCACATTATTTTCCTGTATATACATTTATTACAAAATTTCATACTACACAACAAGTAAGTAATTAGTGCGATCCAGTAAAAGTCTTTAGTAAATATCTCCATATTACTATAGACACATATTTAATTTATAATTAATATATTTTTAGTCAGGGAGTTATACACTACGCTTGCCAAAACATTTATTAAGCAAATAATTATGTATTTATGTATGTATTATGTTCTCAACTGTGGTCAGGGGCTCCCCAGTACCAGCTCCTTCCTTTTGACCGCACCTAACGTAGAGCGCGTCTCAAACGACCAAGACGCTCTACGTTAACTCTATGACCGAGCATTTACCGATCGGATTGATATTCGGCGTTGGGCAGAAATATTGGATTACTTAGTTTTTAATTAGTAATTTTTTTTGCCCGACCCGAGATTTCATACAATCGAGTCCAACAACTGAACTGCTAGACTACAGAGGCGATTTGACGGTTAAAAAAATATAAAAAGAAAAAATAAAAATAAATTGGATCATGTGCACTATTTAAACAAAAATCTTCTGTTTATTTAAACTTATAACAGATCCTGTCATAAATTTCATTCAAATTTTTGAAATTCGAATCACATTATTAAAACAATTTCTTCAGAAAATTTGTAGACAGCTAGTGATTTGCATTCCACATAAATTTCAAACTTCTTGCATTATAAATCATAGCTCTATCTTTCAACCCGAAACATCCCCACCATTTATAAAGGCTTGACACTCTGAATTTCGAGAAACCGCAGATGTTAATGATGAAAATAAATAACAAATATAAAAATAAAATGGAGTAGGATCCTGTTATTGATGTGGTGTATAAACGGGAAATGTTTCTCGTTTTCCGGCACCTGGTTAATGTAACTGAGCGTTTGTTAACACAGGTAGGATCAAGCCTCCGAGTAAACCCCTTTCTTTGTTTTTATATTTTTCCCGTTTTAAAAACCTTGCAATATTACATACTATTTCTACGAACCATACACTCCGTGCTATGTGAATTCTTTCCTTTTCATTTTCCACATGCTTTAATGGCTATTTTTCTATTCGATGCTAAGACGAATTCAAAAAACGCAAAAATCATTTGAATTGGCCCAGCAGTTATCGGCTTAAACGTATGGTAACCAAATAGAATTTTATTTATTAGGTTTATTAGCAGATCCGAGTATTCGAGATGTATTATGAAGATTTTTCTTACATTAATGTTATATTGTAACTATATATGTGGATGTAAGCTATCTTATCTCTCGAATTGGATAAAACTGCAAACAGTGTGCATAATTCATTAAAATAGGCTTAGCAGTTTAGGAGTCTATCGCGGACAAACAGCGGGATGCGTAATTTATATATTAAGATTAAATTCCATAGCCATAAAAAGCGTATAGTATGATTTAAGAAAAAACAGAAACTAATTATTTACGTTTTTTATCCCAAAAGTAAGAAAATTGTGTCACTGTCGAGGATTGAAGCCGAGCGTTGTCAACATGAGCAGCGTCAGTGGTATATGATAACCTTTTGACCAGACAGATATTTTAAACTGATAAGGTTTATATGAAAAGCGTTAAATTTAAAAAAAAAATAGTGTTTTAAAAATCATGATATCAAATATATAAAGATATTTCAATAAATTTATTAAAAATGTAGATACGACAATACAGATATTAATATTATGTGACACTTAAATTTCTGCCCCCTCCCCGTCCCCCTCAAGAAATCAAATTTTTGCCATCTCGATGGTATAATTTTAATTATTATTTATTATAAAAAACGTTGTCAAATAAAAATAATATATTTATTTATAATGTGACTAATCATATCGCACCCTTAGAATTATTGTGACCTATTCCAAAAATGTAAATTTTTGGGAAACGTTAAATAAAGTTTTAAACACGTAAGTTTTTTTTTGTAAATAAAGCTTATTACAATAAAATTCCATACAACTTATACAAATAATAGTTTAATTTGTGTCTTAACTTAGTTGTCTACATGTATTATGAGAAAACAGATTAATAGATATTGATAAAGCATTTTTTTGTATTTAAAAAAAAAGATATCATTAAAGGTCTTTATAATATTGAATCCTTAGTTTTTTAAGAAGACTCTTTGTTTTATGGGTCTCTCTATTTTTTAATTTTCTGCCAAAATCTTGGATTATTCGTAAGTGTGTCTCTGTATTAGTAAATTTTAGATAATTTTTAAGGATTGCGTTAAACAAAAACAATTAAAAATAATAAAAAAGGTTTATTAGAAACTGAACTTATAAAATAATCAGCGCAGGTTTGAAGTTTGCTATAATCATAGAAGTTTATATCAAACACACAGGATAGACTCTAAAAGAAAACAAAATTATAACTTCTTTCTTAGAAATAATTCTAGTCCTTATAATTAAATCACATTGCTTGTTTTACTGTAAGTATTGGGTGTTAAAATATTATTTTTAACAATCTTAACTGTAACAGTCTTGGAATAATTAGAATCACAGACTTTAGTATTAGGTACCTACATTCTAAGTTCAATCTTAAGCATAACATTCTCAGTAAAGTTATAATCATCAACTTTGGACAATATTTCAACTGACTCTTGAGTAATATGTTATGAAACATTGTAAACAAAACATACTAGCTTATCAATGTCTACTAAAACATAATCAACAGTAAATAAATAATTAAAAAATAGAATTATAAAAGTCTGCGTAATAACTAGGAATTAAGTTTTTATCAATTAGATCACGTAAATAAGTTTTCTTACGGTTACTTAATTCTAATCTTTGTGCGTATGCTTTGGTTACCATTATGGCATCAACACCTTCCATTTTCTTCCGTTTGTTTCTCATATTAACCGAAATAAATTCTTTTTGAGTGTATGAAGTTTTATACTAAAACACAAATGGTTCCGTTTCACAAAATTTAAGAACTCTTACATTGTTCCATGATATGTTTTGTTTGTCTACGTCTTCATTGAAATTGTAGGCCCATTTTTCTTGCAAAATCTTTAAATCTTTAAAAAATCATAAGTTAACTCTTTCACTTTGAAAGGTTTACCAGTTTTGCGAGAGTTTTTAATTAACGTGATGTATTGGTAGGGAGTGTATAGTGGTCCCGATTTCTTATTTCTTTTAATCTCTTTTTCAATGAGGCTGTGAACATTATCTCCTTCGTTTTGGCCTTTACTAAGTATTTGTGGGTAATAGTGTGAATATTTTCGAATTTAGAAACGGCATAGGCATATAATGTTGTGATATACTTGTTTTTATTTTGGCCGCAACAATTGTCGGAAAAAAAAGTTATGTGAAGAGTTTTGTTAGGATTTTGCTCATTTAAAAGGTGCAAGTAATCTAAAATACATGAGCCAATTTCATTAGCACCTCTTTTTCTTGAACCTCATCCCAGAAATAACAGTAAATATTATCATAAGCCTTCACCTCATCCACATTTTCTTTGTCCGTCTTCTTACCCTTTTTTACTTCTTATGATTTCTTCGTCATTTCCACTATGGTAAAATTTAAGCAATTTAATTTAGATTTATAAAAAAAAGAGGAAGATTTTCCAGTGGGACACTGCATAACAGCCTGCAAATCATAGACCGCGCAAATATTTGTCTCGTTAATATTTTGACGATCTAATCATTTGACGACACAAGTCTTTTTCTTTTAGATGATCATTATATTTTGCTTGAATATCTATTTTTCGAGCAGGGTTTGCCATTTCGTTATCTACACATAGATCACATCTATCTTTTTTAGGCTGAAAGAAACCTATATTAAATCCTTTGTTAAAGATATTATAATACAACCAGTAGTCACATGAAGGTTTCCCTTCTTCTTTCTGTAGTTTGTCAAAATCTTTCCAGAGATCCATAATTGTCTTCTCGCCACTTTTATACTCTCTACTCGTAGACGCTCTTAAATAATGAGATTCAATCCTTGGAATCGAATTTATATGTCCCTTAATACTCTCGATGAGATTCACATCAATTGGCTTCCTAGACACGTGCTTACCCCTACTGTCTTCACTAACGAAATTTTGAAGATCAGTTTTCTTTTTTATAGTTCTGATTTGGCGGTCACATATGCCCAATGTGTTTATGAAAAATGTCTTACAAACACGAATTTTATTACTATTAACAGTAAAATAAAATGCAATATTTGGTAATCTAGGTTTGGCAGCATTAGTGTACTTGTATTTAGGGCGAACTTCCATCATATATGATCTAATATAAGATCTTTGCAAATTAATGTTACCAATAGCCCAGTATCTCTCAAATAGTGTTTGTCTGTCTGTGTCGTTTATATTTTCAGAACATTTAAGCCTGCATTTACATGGTTCTTTAATACAACGGGCAGGTACGTTTTTCTTTGTAGTACATGACAAGTAAGCTTTACCAGAATTTCTTAGAATTTTTGCTACATTTTGTTTCCACTTTATTGGATCTCGGGTACGTTTTCTTGATTTCCTAGCAGATTCCGGAAGAGTATTATTATTAACAGAGCTAGTATTTAATTCATCACTATCCGAAGATGATGAAGAATTAGAGGCTGATAAAGTAGGTGCCTTTGTGAGATGTGATAGAGATCTGTCGACTGCATAAGTTGGGTCGTTGTCACTTAAATCTACGTCACTTTCATCCGAGATTATTGTTGACTGATAGTAATTACTTTTAACATTAGAAGTACTTGGCCTTCTTACGGGAGAAGTGCTGCTAGAAGAAGACGATGACGATGAAGTTGACGATGATCGACTCGACGAAGAACTGCTAGTGCTGGACTCATTTATTGATAAAATAGCTTGCTTAGAAGTTCTAGGTTCTTGGATTGATTTGTCACTGTTATTATTTATTTGTACCCGAAATATAAAGTAGTAAAATTGAGTTTGCAATAAAATAGGGAATGTTTAAATATATAATCAAAGAAATTAACCAACTACACTGAAGAAATAAAACTTATAAATACCTCGGTCACTTTTGTACTGAATAGAGGAAGCATCTTCGGGTCATAGTCTGGAATGGATACATTAGGCGAGTTCTCTATAACTGAAGAACTTGTTTAGAAATTACATTGTTTTTCAGGCGTATTCTCAATTATTATATTTTCATGCATTGGTGTCCCAAGGATGTCTTTGGCATTGTTAGCAAGCGATGAATTACATGGCACATTCATATTATTTTCTTTATCGGTTTCATTACATTTTTTTGTATCAATTTTTATTTTTTCTAAAATGTAATCGGCGCGTCTCTTCATTTTTTTATTAATATAAGTACTGGTAACTGAGAATCTGAAATTTAATAGAAATATGTTAAAGTTGTTTCGACATATTTATAAACACATCAGAATAGTTTAGTACTTAGACAGACCCATGTCTAATACGGCCAGTAAATAATAATGATAAATATTATTAGACGGACTCAATAAGAGATGATTTTTTATCTTAGCCAAAATTTTCAGAACTTAAGAGACCGAATTAAAATTAAGTCTTTAATTATTACCGTTCTTCAATAAAAGAGGGTCTCAATGACAAATAAGTCACAAGTTACTCAAGAAATTATAGTATTATATAGACTCAATTATAAACAAGGTCTTTATAATGTTGAAAAGTTTTACTTGTACTTACCTTTACGTTGAATCCTGTAGCGGCCTATTTCGGATTAGGTCTCTGTAAATTTAAACACGCACCAACCTGCTCTGGACACTCGCGGCATGTTACTGCTTATGTCCGTCTAAAACCGAACAAACGCGGCGAGGGGAGGGGAGTGAGAGAGACACAAGTATACGTTATGTAGCTTTCAACGCCAAAATTGGTCTATGTTTTAATGAAAGTCGATAGTGACAGTCCTTTTAGTCGTTATTTGAAATAAAGTCAAAATCATGTTTTTTTTTAATTAGGTCCCTTTAATTCTAAAGGTGCAATATACAATAAGATTATAAAGTAAGCGAATTAAATCTAACAAATACGCAGTCTAAACAATACAGATATGTTTGATACACAGATATGGCCTAGTCTGAATCGAATCCGAACCTTGTATATGATATGATTTAAATAACGCTTTGTCGACAAAAGCAGTGTTGTATGCAATGTTTTTAATAATCATAAGTATGTGACTCAGGATAACTACAATATGGCAAAGTATGCACAATATGCCTATACCAATGCCTGTGAAAATTATATATTTGTACCTATTATAATGTTTGCGAAATAAATCTATGTTCGATACATAAATCTTTGGCCAATCGGAATCGATCTACAATGTCTGAATACATGAGATAGTGAAACTGATTGCTGCAAATTTTAAATTTTATTTCTTAAATTTACGTACTTCTTCCTAAATAATATTTGTACGCAACTATGCAAGGAGTAGTCGTTCTTTTGTAATGTAATCTTTTAGGCCTATGACTGTACCTACTTCTACAAATAAATAAATGAATTGAATTGAATTGAATTGAACCTTGTAGATGGCAACATTTAAATTATCCTATTTACAAAAAACAGTGCTAAATGCAAACAATTTATTTATTAATCATGAGTACGTGACTCAGGGCTATAACGTGACAAAGTAGCCTATGAAAATATACTACGTTGCATTTAAATTTGTATAAAATTTTGTTGAACATTTTGATGCTTATAACGCTTGTAAAATTAATTTTAATGGCCGGAACATTATAGAAATTTAGAATCAGGAACATTGTTATAATTAACAAACAGGTGACAGTAACTTTACCTACGCGAAATTTAAACTTTTTTGTGTACGTAAAGTCACAGGTCAATTTATAAGTGTAAAAGTTAATCTTGCATTTTACTCCGATTAAGGATTCTCATTTTTTACACCCAACGTTTGCGGTGTTAATATGATATTGGGTGATAACATTTCTGACTTTATGGTTTCATATGTAACATTTCTTATCGTGGGTAAATTTACGACAACTTTGCCCATATGAAACTTAAACTTTGCATTATTAATTTAATTAAAGGTTCTCAATTTTTTTAAGATTAATACGGTAATTCGACTAACAATACAATATCATAATCTATTTGACATAATTTGACACATAAACATAATGTATACATTTAATATATAATATTATAACTGCAAAAAAACCCTACGACCTCGATAGGTATTGTGTTATTAAATTGGTTGTCATCGAATTGAGGATTTTCATCTATCTCCAAGGGTAGCAATAGGACTACTTCGGAAGTAAAATATGAACGTCGTCATAAATATCAGAAATAGACGGAATTTTAACACACCTCAACCGACAATCGTACTCTCTAAACTCAAATACTATAAAAATGGGTGGTAATTTTGTTGCGCACTCACTAAACTTAATTTGAGCTATCGCTATCTTCTTTAAACGAAAGTAATAGAAATAGACAAAACACTTTCAGTGCTGTCAGATTAATCTGTACACGACATTTTTGCAGACGTTTAATCTTGTCCTAAAAAAAACATTGATTAAAAACTTCACAATTTGACATGTTCAAACTAATCTGCAGTTTAAAAAGTTGTTCTTCTTCTTTTATAAATATGGCTTTCGAGCGTTTTTCACGACCAATGCCAATGTCAAGAAAGTTAATTCTTATAGTCATTAGTCACTGTGTACAAAGTCATGTGAGGTCAGGGTCTTGAGTAAAGCGGTGGCTTCGTTATTCAAGCTTATCTATTGAGATTTGGCGGCAGTGAGGAAATAGACAATACACTAAATTCCTCATGATTATTTCATTTGTGCACTTTCACTGATCAAAATTAATCTAATTCCCCCCTAAATTAACCAATTTTACTTAATATAAACATGAAATTCAATAACAATGAAAAAATTACGACCATTTTCATTCACGATGGCGCCAAAACCCTCTTTAAAATTTTTCAATCAATTTTGTTTTCGTTTCGTTTGAAAAAGATAGCATGCATTTAAATTAAGTTTAGTTTGTGCACGTCAGAATCTAATGGCAAACTCTAAATTTCACGGCAGGAATATTATGTAAGATAAAATTGTGTGTTAATTGTTTACCCACGTCTTCTTCAGCGCAGAACAGACTTTTATACAAAATTTCAACCCTCTAATAGTCTTGTAAGGGTTGCTTTTAAAAAAATACCTGTATAATTTGAGTTTTCATTATATGTTAATAAGATTTCATTAAAATCTGTTTAGTCTGTTACCTTTATAGCGTAACAGACGCACATACTGTCGCATTTATAGTATTAGTACGGATTACGATTTATTCAGTGAATTTTTAATAATGCTCATGGTTTCCATCCCTATAGGCTTTGTAATTATTTGACTTTTTAAAGTAGTGTATCCCAATAAGGAATTAAAGTCTTAACTCCAAATCGCCAAACAAATTGGCCATGTAACGGAATAGTGCCGGTTTTGTAAGATGTTAAGCCACCCTTTAATCCCAAGCGGTTGAGGGTTTCAGAACGATTTTTAACTTGCCTCGATCACATTAACTTTAGTGCCTTTTCATGTTCCTTCCATCCTCCTACCTAAAGTTGATCAATCAAATTCACTTTAATTGGAACGTGAGGTAACATAGCTTATGGCCTACTGGTTTGCCCAGAGGAAAGTGCCGAGATACTGTTTATTAATTCATAATGAACTATAAAGTTGTTAAATAAATGGTTTAGTTGTACAGCATTGGATTTCACTACTTAAGGTCATGGGTTCGATCCCTAGATCAGGAAAAAAAATTGTGTATTTTAAATAAATTATAATTCATTTAAATAAAATGACGAATGGCTTACCACCCATCACATTTCGGGACTGATTGCCTTTGGCTAGTCGAGGGCGCTCTAGTTATGCCTCTGCCAACAACTGCGAGGATAAGGGCGTGTAGTTACTTTTTTTTGTATTTTCATATTTATATTTTTTATTTATTTTGCTACCATTTATGGTTGCAAACTTGTTGACCTTGCACACTGGTTAGTTTACGCAATCTTGGATTTTTTTTTATCATACCCACATCACACGTAATTTAATACAGATTTATTTATAATGTAGAGATATCAGTGTTTAACGGTGGATATACAAAACAGCCAAATTTACCTGACGCAGATAACGCTTGTTAAACCTTCCAACTTCAAACAAGACTTTTAGACTAGGTTTTTGAGAAAATAACTTCAAACGTTTCCTTCACTGTTCGTTACACAATATGTTCGGCAATCCAAAATAAAGATATTTATGTCGAAATAGTCACGCTAGGTGCAAAGCCGGCCAGGTATCGAGGGGAAACGGAATCCTACAATTCAATATACAGTTCAAAGGACAAAGCACACATGATTGAATCGGCATGCTGAGGACAGACGTATTCCAATTTGGTGCATAGGTTCGATATCCATCAAGGGTTTCGTAGACTATGTAGAAATATAACTAATATTCATTTTTAGGTTAGCAGATTTCGTTACAGGCAAAATTGTAGTCTATTCAAAAGTAGTTTTGACTGTTCAAACTCAGACAATATTTTGAACAAACTCTATTTACTTTTGCCTCCTCTATGTATTCAGTATCCTATCGAAAACTTTAGATGTAGTTCTCGTTTCGTCTCGTTCGTCTCGTGTCTCGTGTGTTTTAGTTTTTTTTTTTAATTTTTCTAAAGTAAATATAGGCTAAGCTATTCTTTATTACATTATCTTCCTACCAGTGAAAGTCCCGGCAACTATCATCCAGCCGTTTTAGAGATTTGCCGGAACAAGCAGTCAGTCAGACAAAATATTGTTGACAAACTGCGTGTAGTAAACAGCGCACATCTATATATATAAAAATCAATTGCTGTTCGTTAGTCTCGCTAAAACTCGAGAACGGCTGGACCGATTTGGCTCCTTTTGGTTTTAAATTATTCGTAGAAGTCCAGGGAAGGTTTAAAAGCTAAGAAATAAGGAAAAACTGCGAGGAAACTAGGAAAACCAGCATTTAAGATTTTTCCATACAAACGGAGCGGGTGGAACGAAGTTCGCCGGGACAGCTAGTTTAATATAAAAAACACTACTTTTTTATCTATACAGTCTACAAAATATAAGAAATCACATTATTTATTTAAAATTAGATAGTGACATATATTTTTTGTACTTTAATTTTATGACTACTATGCCAGGCATCTCGTAAAAGGCGAGCATAGCCTACCGTCACTAACACCGTGACATCTGACTTGATGGTAGAGTTTCGCAACGACTCATCCGGATTGGTACCACCGCCTTACCTATTCCTGCCCCCATAACGTCCTGACGTGTTCCGGTTTGGAGGGTAAGGTACCTAGCCGGTAAATTTACTTTTTCTCGAGGCCTAACATCCCGGCCTCAGTTTGGCAACGCACCATTACCACTTTGATGTCTCTAGGCGGCGTGAATTACTTACCATTAGGAAATCCGTCTGCTTGTTTGCCTTCCAGTGTTATAAAAAAATGACTAATTTTGACAAGAGACACGTAAGCTGAGTATCCTTCTGTGTGGCCGCGATTTCGATCCGGTGGTAGTTTATAAAATTTCAACTAGCACAAGCATAACTTCGATGGTCCACGTGATAAAATTATTTATGATTCTGATTCCATTCTTATCCACGCTTATGTAAATGCTAAAGCCTGTCTGTTATGCTTTCACAGCTGTAGCGATTTTGATAGAATATGCATAAATTTAAAGACCCGGGGTCAAACATAGACTACTAACCGTTACTATACTATATTTTAAATCAACCCCAAATCAAAGACGCTATTCTCCGACAATGTAGTCACGGATAAACAGTTAGTAATAAATTAACATATGCCCGCACCTTAGGACCTGCCACATACATTTAGGATTCTTCTACGAAATGCCGTTTTAAAATTCCGCAACGAAATTGCGGCCCATACAAATCCACTTCAATTCCGTTAGGAAAAAATCTTGACCTGTGTCACGTCCGTAGATTTATTCATTGTTACGTTTGATTTTTTTTCGAATCGGAATTCCGAGACAAACTTTCGAATGTATGTAGCGGGCCTACAAGCTGGTTCGTAAGTGGTTTTTTATGTGAGAGGTCAGCCAACAAACACGAGACTCTCCTGATAGTAAGAGATAGCCTTGGTCTATGGACACCATAGATATAATAGGTTTATCGCTGTCCTATGGCCGGTTTGTTAGACTTATTGTGCAAGACGACCGGCTATTCTACCCTCCGGGCCGAAACATGATAGATTCATTGGTGTACACTCTTCATAGATGTCTTGGTTTGGTCTTCACACATATCCGCGGTACTAAAAAACGCCAGTGCCTTATTGAGTGCCAGACCTCACGATCCCGACAAACCTGTCTGGCTTCCTTTACATTAATTACCCTTTTCATACAAACAACGCTGATTTCGGAGACTCTTGACATTATTCTCGGATAATATCTGAGTGATCTGATCGTGGAATGGCAACCTTGGTCTCCCGATTACCTACATCCATCCACATTCGCATTGTATATCTCCTATCTCAATCTTTCATCTGTCATTGAGCGTCTTGTCATTCAGCGGAGCATGCCCTTCTGCATTCTAACACCAACACTTCCTTTTAATCCCACTCTTTCTCGGACCTCACTGTTACGAATGTGGTCAGCGAGAGTTACACCACAGATTTTACGTAGCACTCTCATTTTGACCGCATTTATCCTTCTTTTATGCTTTTTCTGACATACCCAACACTCGCTTCCATACAATAACTTTGGTATAAGCACAGAATTATGCAAAGCGAGTCTAGCTATTTGACCCAAAATTTCGCTTTGAAATAGCTTACCCAACGCTCCATTTACACTTTTCCCTGCACACACTGTCCTCTCTACATCCGCGGTGTACCTTCCGTCCCTTCTAAAAGCACAACAAAGATATACAATTTCATTCACTTGCTCGGACACTACATCATCAACTAAAACTCTTACAACCGTTCAGGCTACGTCTCTTTCAAACACCATTATTTTGGTTTTCATCGCATTCATTTTCATGTAAGCCCCTTTCTTTACAATTTACTTCCATAACTGTGACAAGTACTTGCAGTTCAGATGGTGTTGAGCCCAAAAGTACAACATCATCTGCATAAAGCAGGTAATTCACCACTTGGTCGTCCTTACGCATTCCCACATTCAATGATCTTAACATTTGAAGACATTTGTCCAAATATAAGATAAACAAGCGTGGTGACAACACAAAATTCTCCTTGACACCAGTGTTAACATCAAATCATGATGACATGTTGCTATCCACTCGCACACATGCTTTACAAGTCCGTTACAATGTCCCAAAGTTTCTTACGTACAACGCAATCAAACGCTTTTTTGAAATTCACAAAACCTTAGAAAACCTTCTGACCCACAGCCAGATGCTTTTCCACAATGTTGAGAACGACAGCGAAAACCCTTGATCCGTACATCCCCTTCCAGACCTGAAATCACCTTGAGCCTCCCACTTCGACTTTTATTACAAAGGACCCAGACCATCACTTTGTTTTTGTTTTTTCAAATTAATGACATATGTTGAAAACTCAGGCAGAACGGGGAATGAAATTGTATATCTTTAAACAGGTATGGAAGGTATACCGCGGATAGAGAAATAAGAATGTGTGCGATTATTATTTCAAAGCGAGGTTTTGAAATACGATGATTTGCATAATTCTGTACTTGTTCAAACGTACTTTATTTAATTGAGTGTGCCAGGAAAAGCCTAAAAATAGAATAAAACGAAATGAGAGCGCTAGGGAAAATCTGTATTCTTTGGTATTATGCACGATGGCCGCATTCGTAACAATGTGAACCGAGAAAGAGTGGGATTGATAGAAAGTGTTGTAAAAATGAGAAAGGGCATGCTACGTTTGTTCGGTTATGTGAAAAGATTAGTAGATGAAAGAAAGGAAATGTCTGTATTGTCTTGACTTGCTAAAGTTAATGGAAGCAGATACTCAAGAAGACTTAGGTTGACATTTCATTATCAAATTGATCGTATTGTTTCTAAGAGTTGTGTAATGAGTCTTCAAAACTACATCAATGTCAATATGAAAACGGTAATGACCGGTGTAGAAGTTGGGCAGGTCTATACAGATTGTGACATGTGACACTCGATACTCCGTACCGACTTTGTAAGGGACCTGGCGTGAAAATAAGTTAAGGGCCCAAAAATGGTCACCAATGGTGGGACAAAAAAATTTAATCATCTCGACTATGACCATAGATACTCCCGCAGCCTTACTTTATTTTATACTTCTAATCGCCTTCCTTTGTAATGTCATCACATGCCTCCGCTATTTTTCAATTATTGTGTATAAATATATCGCGACCTGGATGAATTCAACTACATATTGGAATCTCTAAAAATTTCGGTGCATTGTCAACTGTCACTAAAGCATGTCGTATAAATCGCTACATAAGAATATAACTCTAAAATAATTGTATTCATTCTGGAGGCAAAAGAAGTAACCTTAAGGCTTCATCTCCCTTCAAAAGAGTTTTGTGTTCTCCACGAAATTGTTTGCAAGACTGTCTTTCAGTTTCATACTCTCTTTCACGCTTCCCTTTCACTAATTTTTGTTAGTATTGTAAGAGTAACTTCAATCCAGGGTGTTAATTATATCCCACAGTCAAAACTCACTTTATATATTTTTCATGAAGCACAGTCATTCGTACATAGGGTATAATCAGAATCAGAATAATCTTTATTCACAGAACCATACAAGTGGTATTTGTGCGCGTCGACATTTTTCAAACTACCACCGGATCGGACTCGCGGCCTCACACTGAGAAGATCCGGCGAAAGAAACTCAGCGGGCTTGTCTTTTTTCAATAATAATATTTACAATATAATCTAGATTAAAAATACAAATTACAATCTGCTACAATAGAACGTCCATCTAGTTCGGCGACTCGCAATAGAATGCCCCCATTTCCAACCAGTCTACTCCTAGCTCTCGATTACCCCCACTCTAGTCATCCCTTCCGCTGATCGGGTTGCTAGTTTAGTCACAACAAATACTCTTTACCGAAATAAAAACGGAAGTCATGACTAAAGAATCTTTTAAATTATGATGTTTCTATGGTTTAAATTTCGGTTTACAAACATAACCTTACAGTATTCTAATAACAACTGTACATTTTTTCCTGCAACTCTTGTCATTTTTTCATTCGATTGAGAACATGATTTCATTATAGTCCAGCTAAGCTTTCTCATTTCTTTTGATGCTTTTTCCAAAATCCCATACCTAAATGCTATTCAATTTTTTTCAAAACTTGGCACTACAAACTACAAACCGTCAAATTTCTAGGGTATTCCACAAATGCTGATGCACTATAAACTGAATCCTAAATGGGTAATGAATATCTTTAATTTGGGTGGTAGTTAAGGGACGATTTTTGATTATTTGTATACGAAATTTATTTTACTATTTTTTTAATTTTACTATTATTATTTATACTATTTAATATGTCATTAAAGTTGTAGCTCGTTGAATTTGAATCTTAGTGGTTTTTGTGAAAGTAAATATTTTATAAATTGTGTTGCAGTATTTTTTTTTTGTTTTCACGTATAATTTACGTAGCCTATCAACTGTGATTTTGTTCAAAATTTGCATAATGCATTTAAATAAATACTATTTATTTTCTTGTCAGTTATTAAGCATGCTACAAGCTCTACGTAGCTATAAAATCTACAAAAGGTAACCAATATAACCAAACCAAAAAAGAAAGGGTTACCCTATCGATATGGTAAGGAAAGTGTAACCGTATGATTTGCTTAAGTCAAATGTTTGGGTTACTCAATGAAGAGGTTCGGAAATTTAAGCGCTTAAGCGAGGAAAAGGTTGTCCGGTCCCTGGCTGTAATTATCAGTATGAAAGAACTATAATTTATTTGGTAGAATACAATATTTGTTTATTGCCCTATTGTACACGAACATGACAACTCGAACATTCGCGCAAGCTCCCTGCGCCTCTGTCTTGCAAATTTTCGATCAGGTCACGTGTTCTGATGCGAGTTTAGAAGTTTTTACCCATTCCAAAATAAATACGCAACTTCGCTGAAGAAGTTTATACTTCAAAAACTCCAATTAAATGGTTTTAAGTGAATTGATCCTTAAAAACAGTTAGTAAATATTATCGAAGCGATAGACATTAATGTAAAAAACACTGTTCGAAAAGTGTTCGAATCACAGTTTTTACATATACGAGTATTTTTAACTTACTTTAAATTGTGACATAGAAAAACACTTTGCCACTGTCAGGCTTTTTACAGGTATGGAAACTTTTAACAGGAATAATATGTATGGCAGGTTTGTGACACTTTGAAATCAATTGCCTTTTGGCTGTTTTATTACTATTTCTGTTGGCTATTTGACGGTTTTATTACTTCCATGTTCTTTTTTTTTATTTTAATCGTGCGGTGTTAGGAAGATGATTTCATTCCGCAGTTTAGATTTTTTTTGTATGAGCTATCAGAAAACAACCATACGGCTTATAGACACTTTGAGTTGAAAGGTGCGTTGCCGTAAGGCCAGGGTGTTAGGTCTATTGTGCAAGTATACTGGCTAACCTACTAGAACATAACACTGCCGTTATGGCGGCAGGAATAGGTGAGGTAGTGGATCCCTACCCGAGCAAGTTGCTACACAGCATTCTACCACCACTATCTATATCACTAACATATTTATTTATTACTTTGAGTTTTGATCAATTCTCGTACCTAATTTTATATTGATGACTTTGTTTTATCACAATGAGCTTTATACTTAGGTTATTTTGAAATCTTTTTAGATACAGTGATTTAAGACTAACAGGGATTCCATTACATACTAGCTGATGTCCTCGTGTTTAATGGTCCCATAGAAACAATTTTTCGGAATAAAAAGTATCGTATGTGTTAATCATAGTTAATTTCTACGTGTGTGCCAAATTTCATGAAAATCGGTTTGAGCAGTTTTTGCGTGAAGGAGTAACAAACAAACATACAAACTTTCGCATTTATAATATATGTAGGATACGAATCGACATGAAACACAGATCGTTTTATACTTATTCAGTAATTGTACAGGCACATGTCATTTATTATCAATTTAAGTATTTGTTTCAAACAATTGATGACGGTTTTGTGCAAATATGTATATGTTTTACTAATACACATAGGCAAGGTACTTAAGGTAAAATGTTAAAAGATTTACACATACTTACATGTACATATCTTCACGCCAAGTTCATTACGGGGTAGGCATAGAGTTTCGAGTGCCATACCTCACGATCCTGACAAACCTGTCTGGCTTCCTTCACATTTAGTACCCTTTTCATACAAACACGACTTCTTGACACCACCCTCGGATAATATCTGAGTGATTTGATAGTGGAATATCAACCTTGGTCTCCCAGGGTACCTACATCTATCCACATTCGCATTCGCATTAAAATATTTAGATAGTGTTAAACATGAATGTAACTGATCACCACTACATAGTACTCTTAAATACTTTTATTGAACTCTAAAGAGTCTCAATAAATCAACCGAATTGCTCCAAATAGGGATGCCATATTGCAAAATGGAGTCTAGATGAGTCGAAATCTTAAATGCCTAAATACATTCAGATCCAAAATTAGATATTTTTGTTAATAACAAAAATACCAGCGCTTGTTAAGAAACAAAACCTTCAATTTCCGTTAGCATTATATCGCCATTAAAAGATTATATTAAGCTAGCAACATCCAACTCTTTTGTGATATTCTCTCTTTTAAAATTAAATAATAAAGCGCTGTAAAACTGCAAAATACCGAATACAACTATTCATTGGGTACTAACGTCTCAATTTAAAAATCATTTTTTAAAAATATAATAAGTGTGCCCTAAATGCTCCCACAAAAATTTCATCGACATCCTACTATTAGTTTTTAAGTTACACTTAATAATGCAAACTTTTCACTTATCTTGATGACCTCATCATAATTGATATTCCAAGTCACTAGTCAGATATGGGATATCATTGGACTACCTCGGAATCACGACCTATCATTCTAAAAAAGCATCATCAAAATCGGTTGCTTATTGACGGAGTAATTGCGTAACAAACATACAAAAAACGTAAATTTGAATGAACCAAATGAATTGGTTAAAAAACAGCTTTAAATTAAATTTCGCAGTGCTGTTTATATAAATTTTGTTTACCTTTTACAAGCCTCTTAGTATGTAAACAGTTAGTTTACTTTTTTAAATGACAAACCAATTTAGCTAGTTTATAGAAATTAAAACAAAACCACATAGTTGTTTGCTCTAATAAGGTACAAGAAAAGGCGAAGTTCAAAACCAAGTGCGGCTTAAAGTAAGGAAAACTTAATAGGAAATGCTACGGACACTTTTACTGAGAAAAGTACTGGACGCTAGAATGGGCATGTTACTTCAGTTTGTTAGAAAACAAACGATCACGATCTTTCTACGGACAACTTTTGTAACTTGGTGCAAATACTTCAATTATACAATCAAAACTCAATTAAGATTTAATAATTATGTTACAGTTACACATATTAACATTATTTTTTTATGATAATGGTAGGCAAACAAGCAGACGGATTTCCTGATGATAAGAAATTCACACCTAGAGAGACCAAAGGTGGTAATGGTGAGTTGCCAATCTGTGGCCGGGATGTCAGGCCCTAAGCAAACGTAAGTTTACCGGCAACCTTACCCTCCGAACCGAACACGTCAACGGCAAGCATTGGACGTTATCGCGGCAGGTATAGGTAAAGTCCGGGTCCGGGTTGGGACCCAGATGAATTACCTGGGTCTCATCCTGGACGGG
>NJDD01009046.1:82239-96514 GCA_002245505.1 Calephelis nemesis
TTTGTGTCGGTTAAAACTTTGTGAGCTTGGGTCACGATGTATTTGCCACACTATCCGATCCGGTGGTAGCTTATACACATATATAGACATTTCACAAGTACCTTTTGTATGGTCTACGTGAGAAATAGCGATTTTCAATTCCAACCACAACTGACTACGAAGGCAAGCTTCGATATAGCGATAGGAAATTTAAGCTGCAACTGGCAATCCGTGCGAATACCTACCAAGTATTAGGTATTACTCTTACAAATACTTTTTGATTGTGGCATAAACGGCTAAGCCTCTTTATTTTGACATAAGCTACTTTAAATTTACTTCGCGATATCTGAAGAGGTTCTTGTGAAATAATAATTTATAATACACGATAAATATTGATATTTTATTACAAACTTCACATTTTCCACACAATGTTGTGTACACACAGGTTATGTGTATACAATGGTATGTACACACATGTTTTGTGTGCATGTGTGTGTTTTTGTCTGTGTGTGTGTGTGTCTGTACTCTGTACCTAGTTTCATAACTATTGTTATTCTGTTTTTAATGAGAATTTTATTGTTTAAAATTTTGTAATAAATTTAAATAAATCTGCACTACAGTACATGTAGGTTTTGTAGGGGGTTATTTTTTTTCAATTTTAATGCCAATGTTTCCATATATATTGCTGAATATGGGCTAAGCTTCGTACTTTTAATATTTTCCTGATAGATGATAGACACCCCGTGTTCACCCCGTGTTGGTCCGGGCTCCTTTGCAGAATAGACCATCTGCCTTCCTGTGCCAGGCAGCTCGTAAAGGCGAGCATAGGCTTGCCGTCACTAACACCTTGATATCTGACTAGGTGGTAGGGCTTCGCAGCGACTTACCCGGATTGGTACCAACGCCTTAACCATAACGCCATAACGTCATGACGCGTTCCGGTTCGGAGGGTAAGGTAGCCGGTAAACTTACTTTTGTTCGAGGCCTAACATCCCGGCCTCTGGTTGACAACGCACCATGACCACCTTTGGTGTCTCTAGGCGGCGGGAATTTCTTACATCACGAAATCCGTCTGCTTGTTTGCCCTCCAATGTCATAAAAAAAGTATACTTTTTGAAAACTTTTTGATTCCAATTAATTTTCAGTCTATGTTAATTGAGAAGCTTCCTGAAACCTTTCATTTCAAATCTTTTCAATTTGTTATTCTATATTATGTAGAAATAGGATTTCTCGTTAAAACAGCACAGGTTTTAAAGTGAAAAGGTTTCATCATAATAAGTCCAGTTCAAATACCAAAATATCTTTGTTTGAATAAAAATATACAAAGTCAAAGTCAAAAGCAAACGAAACCAGTAAATAATATAAATAAATATTCCTGGACAAGTTATACAAATTTAATCTAACCCCAAAGTTAACAAAAACAAGCCATGCTTGTGTCATGGGTGTTAGTCAACGATTCTGCTTGTAACATATAGAAATACTTAAATAGATACCAGAATAAATTTAATAAACACCCAGACCCGGAAATACCGCTATCTTAATGTTCATCACACAAATGCGTAAAATAAGTGTACTTTTTATGTTCTTCATAAACGCAAATTGGCACGAAACGTAGCAAAAGCTTCATAAAGAAAAGCAACGTCAGTGCTTTGTGTTATAAATTGAATTTTTTCAAAATCCTAAACTATATATTTCGCGAGTTCTTCGTAAACAAACAAATTAAATGAGATTTAAATCATTATATGTACGAGGTAAGGTGGTCTTTCTTATTAAGGGAATGAATAGTCTAGCGCTATTGATTGAGTTGAGTTCTTTCAAAATAAAAATATACTGTCACACTGGAAAAGCAAGTACTTTTCGAAACATGTTAGGCTTATTGTAAAAATGCTATTTGGTCCAACCTAGGCTAAATATGTGGCCCAAGATTTTATTTTTAACTAACCGACCCGGTGAACTTTGTTCATTTGGCACTCTATTTTCTTTGTATATATTGCAGGGGAATTGGGCGTGAAGATATGTGACCTGTACGTGTAAACTTTTCCTTACATTCCCGAATTCAGGTAATTTTCTCAATTAACAGTAAGTCTTCTGTAGGTAACATTTATCTGACAGTCTGTAATTTTGAAGCTACAATATTTATAACTTGGGAAAAATGGGACTATCTGTTAAAAACATACTACAAAACAAAATCGGACTACGCGTTAATTAATTTACATTTTGACATTTACCCCTCTACCAAGGGAACCCAAAATGCTAAATATGTGTTCCTTTGACCATTCTTAGTCAACTGCACCTATTTTTTTAATTATCTTTGATGTGGCGAATTCACCCTTCTACATTTTTATTACAATTATAGACTGTTCATTACGAATAAACTACTCTTCTAAGTAAATGTGTTTTAAATTTGTCAATTTCAGCATCAAGGACAAAAAAAGTATTTTCCCTTTCAAATTTTATTAATTCAATACTTCATTGGATACAAATAGCTAAAATGTTCAAAAACATACTACAAAACAAAATCGGACTACGCGTTAATTAATTTACATTTTGACATTTACGCCTCTACCAAGGGAACCCAAAATGCTAAATATGTGTTCCTTTGACCATTCTTAGTCAACTGCACCTATTTTTTTAATTATCTTTGATGTGGAGAATTCACCCTTCTACATTTTTATTACAATTATAGACTGTTCATTACGAATAAACTACTCTTCTAAGTAAATGTGTTTTAAATTTGTCAATTTCAGCATCAAGGACAAAAAAAGTATTTCCCTTTCAAATTTTATTAATTCAATACTTCATTGGATACAAATAGCTAAAATGTTCAAAAAATAAAGAAAATAAAAATGCACAAAAAACTAGCAACATTTTTTGCAATATTTATATATCTGATAAAAATCTGCCGTAGTAACCCTTAAAACCTTTCCCTCTTTTATAATATTCTGTATAATCCATCTGCCCCACTTATCTCCGTGAGCGTTTTACTTTTTCACACTCCAGTCATTCATCGTGTCGTTGTAGTCGTAGTTCAATATCTCATTTTCCTGTATTCATTGTTATTCAGACTCTTTTTTGTTCCATCAAATTATGGAATTAAGTGAATTCCGTAATTTGATGAATTCTTGAGGGGGATGATAGCCATTCAAAAAGCGGTTGAAAGAATATTATTTCCCTTTTATATTCGTTATTTTTTATTTCTATATTAATTATTTTATATGTTATTTTTATGTTGTTTAAGTAATTTATTTAGATTAATTTATTGTGAATGACGACTTAGACTTCAAGTATTTTATCACAGGTTCCGATTTTAGCTGGAAGAAATCTATACACCTTAAGTAAGCCCACTTTTTGTGTAAGATTAAGAATTAAATTAAAAGATTAATAAATAAAACAGACAGTTCTTCAGGTAAGTGTTAAACTATCCATCTTTGTTAACGTATATATTGCGGTAGCTACACACCTAATAGAAGTAAACGAGATAGCAAAATGTAAATGGCAACATCTCTTTCACAAAACTACTTACTCGTAGCTCCCGAGTCAAAGCGTCTTCTATTACGCAATTCCTACAATTTAGGGAGATCTAACACCGTTTAATTGCACAAGCATAAATTGTCTCCTGAGCAGATAATTTCCTTAGTGGATAATTTATTGGAACCTTATAACGTTAGAAACTTAAACGACCTAGAAATTTTAAGGGCTCAATGATTTATTTATAAAATGTGGAAGTTTTGGCACAGTACGTCATAAAGGGTCCGTGATTTCTATGATTAGTTGATATTCATTTTTGAAATAATATTCGAAAGTTTGTATGAAAGTTATTATTAATGGACTATTGATTAAAATAAATACGTTTAAAAACAGGAATACACTATTCATACGTACATAACGCATCTGGGATACTCCTGGTGTTGCGGATGTCCGTGGACGGCGGTGATCACTTTCCCTCAGGTGACCACTTTCTCGTTTGCCTCCTCTTGTATAAAAAAATACAGTTTTTAATTCAACCTTAGTTCAGAAAACATATTAACTGGCACGCGAGGAAAGCCGCGGGTAATAACTAGTAAACGTTTAAAAAGTAAAAGATATAAAGAAAACTTTCTTGTGGATTTATAAAGGTCGAAATGCTTAATAATAGACTGAGGTTCTCCCTAACAAGCCTAACTAATAACCTCTTATGAAACTATGTCCGTAGTTTTATGCATTCCCCTACCTTTCGCAGTTTGGTTCCGAAATTCTTGAAGTTTTGAATAATGTGGTTTAGTTTCAGTAAGTTGTTACATAAGTTATTATAAAATACTAGCTGCTCCGGCGAACTTCGTTCCATCCATTCAGCTTGTGTGGGAAAAATTTAAATTTTATTTTTTCTAGTGTTTCACAGTCGAATGGGTTAAAAGCATCATATGTACGTCTCCTGGTTTCAGCTACCTCACTTTCGATTTTCAGCTAAATCAGTTCAGTGGTTCTTGAGTTATAAAAAGTGTAACTAACATGACTTTATTTCACATAATATGTAGATCATACTTCCAATTTTAAATTTCTATGTACCATTTATGTAGATAGTAGAAGATCCGAACCTACATCGACCTACATCGAGGGCATAATAGAATGAAACGAATAATTATGTTATAAAATAATAAATTATGTTTAATTCCAAGTCTAATAAAAGTTCTTTGTCTTAAAAAAATCTGGACTGAATATCTTTTCTAGTTTTAAAGTAACAAAAATCTTAGACCAAGTAATCCAGAGTTGAAGTTGATTACATGAGGTTCCGGATTCGATTCCTAGGTCACCCAACACAAAAATGTGTTTTTTTCTAATTTTTTAAAAATCAACTTTGCCCATGTTTAGATAACTCAAGTCGGTGTAATGCTTGCCACAGTATCACAATGCGTAACCAATTATGTTCTTATTTTAACATATCTTCACAAATTCTAAAAATAAACAGCATTACGGATAACCAACACATAGTCAATATTTACAAATTTATGTAATTACGATCAGCATTCATTAAATTTACCGAACGAACAAAACAAGATATTAGTAGCAATAAAATTCGGATTAATAATGGGATAGAGTACTACTACCAATCCTAATTAAATTAAAAAAAGAAAAGAAAAAAGTATCTTCACGCCTATGTCCCCGAAGAGGTAGGCAGAGACACAACCAGGGCACCCACGACTAGCCGAAGACACTAAGTCCCACAATGTGATAGGTTGCAAGCCTGTCGCCAACCGGGCATATTTCCAATCATGACCATTTTTTTAAACAGAAAATTAGAAAAATCCAATTTCGTTTTTGCAGGCCGACCCGGGATTCGAACCCGGGACCTCATGCAGGGACCTAATTAAATTATAAAATATGCAAAAGCTTATCGGTTTGTTTGTTTGTTACTCCTTCACGAAATTACTGCTAAACCGATTTTCATGTAATTTGTCAAACACGGAAGATAACTTAGATCAACACATAGGATAGTTTTTATCCGCGGGCAACGCCGCGGGGAACAGCTATTAACATATAAAGCGTAATAGTGCTAAGACAAGCAGTGCTACATTCTTAAAGGATTTACTTGTTTACTATAATATTGTAAACTATATACTTATATGTATGAGTTAAACAATTCAAATGCCAAAGATTATAGTGGATTGAAATAACTTAAGGCTAGGATATACGAAAGCTGTTGGCAGTATACCAGCGTACTTTAACCCCCGCGTGGAGATTTTGATTTAAAATGTTGAAAAGGACAAAACATTTTTTTTTAAAAAGACGACACTGATTTTTTTTTAAAACGTCATTATTTGTATAATTTTATTTAACATTATCCGAGGGTTGTATCAAGAGCCTCCGAAACTGGTGTGTTTGTATGAAAAGAGTAACACAGTGGATGAAGCATTAACATTTAGCAGTCAGTCATCTCTGACTTCTGACGGACTTCGCGTGAAGATATAATGTATGAGTATTTATTTCCTATATTACTTAATATTTTTGGAATTTTGAGTTTTTTTTAAGATATTGGAAGGCAAACAAGCAGAAGGATTTCCTGATGGTAAGAAATTCACACCGCCTTTAGACACCAAAGGTTGTAATGGTGTGTTGCCAACCTGAGGCCGGGATGTTAGGCCTCGAGCAATAGTAAGTTTACCGGCTACCTTACCCTCATAACCGGTACACGTCATGACGTTAAGGCGTCAGAAATAAGTAAGACGGTGCTACCAATCCGGGTGAGTCGCTGCGAAACTACGAAAGGAAGGTAGTTGGTTAATCTGTACATGGCTCCGGCCCAACTTAGAGAAAACATCTCGATAACATTTTTATAGGTAATTTATACGCATAAAAGAAAAGGGTGTCAGAAATACAACTTACAACTCAAGAACTGCTGTAACTTGATTATCCCGTTCGACTGCGAGGGAACTAGGAAAAACAACTCCGATTTTACCCATACAAACAGAACGGGTGGAACGAAGTTAGCCGGAACAGCTAGGACTTTAAGGGTTCCCTCCCGACTTACCACCACCAATTTACCTTTAATATTTACAATTGTTATTAAATTTCGTATATACCAATATCAAATATTATGCGAAGATGTATATGTTTGTGTATCCTTCTTTAACGTTGAGTAAGAGAGTAATGTTCAGTTTTTTTTGTGTTTAGATATAGTTTCACGCATACAAATACATACATATCTTCACGCCACATCCGGCTACTGGAAAGCACAGAGTATCCGAGTGCCAATTCTCATAATTCTTGCACATCTTTCTGGCTTCCTCCACATTCATTACTTTTTTCATACAAACAAGCTGGTTTTAGAGACTTTTCAACTACCCTCGTATAATACCTACTTAAGCAATTTAATTGAAATAGAATAGGAAATATTTTATTCACATTCTCCTTACAAGAGGCACTTGCGACGAGTCTATGTAATACTAAAAACTACCACCGGATCGGAACGATGTTCAAATTCATTAGTATTATCATACATATGTTATTGGTATGAGGAGCAATTAATCTCAAGTACTCTTATCCGATAGAAATTTAGCATTGACATTTGAATTTGATACATTTTTAAATTTATTTAATGGCAGATGATATATAAAACAATCGGGAAGTTTATAGTAAAAGCATACATTGGCCTATGAAAGAATAGCTAACTCTGTCGAGACGGATTGAAATAGTTAATTAGGAGATTGTGAAGATGCCAGAAGTGACATGGGTTACTTTTTATCCAATTTAAACGAATTCCTGTGGGAAACCTAAATAATTTTGACACGGACCTAGCCGCAAGGAACATCTAGTCACTACATAGTAAAAAATAAAGTCGCAACGGATTTTGATGCGGTTTTTTTAAATAGATAAAGTAATTGAAGAGGAAAGTTTTTATGGATATTTTATAATAGTCGCACTGCGGGCCGCTAGTGTTTTATAAAATTAATATTTATCGGAAGGATATATTAACGTAAGCGTATTTTAACATGAGTGTATTATTCATTGGTAAAATTATATTTTCCAGAAATCTCTCTCACAAAACCAATCACACAAAATTCAAATCCAATCACATTTCAAGTTCATGACGTGGGTTGGAGTATTACGAATAGACATGTTCAACATTTTTCATTCAACTCTATCAGATATATAATGTAACAATAATATAGTATTACCTCTGTAGTCTAGAGATCCGGCATCGGACTTGACTTATATGGGTGTTTCTCTGCTATTTGAAAATTCGTCCATACAAGACTGTCCCAAGCAAATTTTACTAAATGTTGAGAATGTTTGTTAATAAAATGAAGGGCAATGGTAAACTAAATATTATCTATCTCTAAAAAGACCACACAACTTTCGCATAGTTTTTGAGCTATTGACGATTTTACGCAAAATCAAGACAGGGGACTGTTGTAACCGTACAGGGAAATGTTTTTATAAACAAAAACAAGCATTTTTATTCATTAAAGTAATCAAATAGTCTATATTTTTCTTTGCCAGTCTTAAAATACGTATTTTTTAATAAATTAACAGGATTAAAACAAATTTTACTTATTGTAGTGACTATCTACTTAACAAAATTAACTCATCATGACGTGTTCCAGTTCGGAGGGTAAGGTTGCCGGTAAACTTACTTTTGCTCGAGGCCTAACATCCCGGCCACAGGTTGGCAACGCACCATTACCACCTTTGGTGTCTCTAGGCGGCGTGAATTTCTTAACATCAGGAAATCTGTCTGCTTGATTGAATATTTTGATTAAATTTTTATTGTAAAAATGTAATAATCATAATACATAAAGATGATTACTGTTTTTATTACGTATTTGTATATTTATTATTAAGTTATCAAAGCCAAAAAAATGTATATTGGGAACAAGACTTGTTATTCTGGAAAAGCGACGCCCTGGGGTCTGCTTTTTAAGGTGTTTGAAGTGCATTCATTTAAATATTACGAATTAAAATACTAAAATAAACAGTGTTATCTCAAGAATACATAATACTTAGCCGTTATTGATACAAAAAACTGAGAATTTATTTAAAAAAATAGCTTGGGACAACGATTTTCCATTTAGTGGAGAATTGCCCATATAGTCCTTGTTCGATCCCCAGGTTGGGCAACGAAAAAAAATAGAAAATGTATATTTGGGATTAGATATGTGCCAGATTGTGGGACTTAGTGTCTTCGGCTAGTCGTGGGTACCCTGGATGTGCCTCTGCCTACCACTTCGGGGATATGGGCGATATATCATTCTCATCTATATTATAAATCTATATTAAACTATATTACAGTAATATTATTTGAAGAATCAGCTAAAATTAATTCAGTTAATCTTACTACATTAAATAAAATACATCGTAAAATTTATGTTAATTTTCTTGTGTGTGAGAAGAGAGCAACTAAGCGCACGTCAACTAAGTAAAACGGCATAAGCGGCAGAGACATATTAAAATAATATGTGATAGTAGGGTTTAACGACACTTCATTGTGAAATTTTGTTTTAATTATTGTGTATAAGCGACAACCATATTGCAAATTTGTGAATGGTAGTAAGGTATAACCGACTTTTATTGTTTTTGACAACGAAGGTAAAAGGGCATTAGCTCCAGCGTTCAAAATAGTCGTTTGGTGGTAGAGAGCCGTAAGCACCTGGAATCTTTGAGCAAGTTATAAGTATATATGTTAGAAGTATAAATATATATGCCAAAAAGATGCGATTTTTACATGGGTACAAGCGCCTTAGTGTTAAATTAAGTGTAAAGTTTGGTCGGTTATACAATATGACACTTCGAAAACGCAATTTTTTGCCTGGGCATACATAAGTGACAAAAAGTCGTCGTTCAGCCATGAGAGTAAGCGCATTTAAAAGAGCGTATTTTTTAAGTAGGATGACATTTATAGCTCATTTTCGACCAAAATGTCGCTTATGCCTTATTACCTTTTTACGTAAAATTAATTCAGTTAATCTTACTACATTAAATAAAATACATCGTAAAATTTATGTTAATTTTCTTGTGTATGAGAAGAGAGCAGCTAAGTGCACGTCTCTCCTGATGGCAAGAGGTAATCGTGGTCTATAAACACTATAGATATTGTGGGGTGTTGTCATCTTGTGGCGGTGATTTTAGACCAATTGTGCAAGTCGACTCCTAAATTAAATCGAAATTTAATAATAATCGGAAGATGGAAACAAAGTTTCCACCAAAGTCATATTTGTTTACAACCATCTAAAAAGACTTTAAGGCATTTAAATCATGACTAACCTCCTCAAAAGACACTAGCACTGCTAAAATTAAGTATTATCAAAATATCCTTTATTAAAAAAATTGTCTTGTCTATAGTCTCGCTAAAACCCGAAAACGGCCGAATCGATTTGGATAATTTTGGTTTCGTATTATTTTTTCAATTACAGGGAAGGTTTAAAAGATACGAAAAAAAGAAAAACTGCAAAGAAACTAGGAAAAACATTGTTATTTTCTCATACAAAATGAAAGAGTCGAACGAAGTTCGCCAGAACAGCTATCTTAGAAATTGAAATAATAATATACTTCAAAGGCAAGTATCACGATGTAATATTAAGACATTTTTGTTCAGGTTCTCGTATTTAGATTTAATATTAATAACTTGACACAGAAAGAGAATGTTTAAACAGTCATTTAACGTTATGTTAATATGAATTTTAATATTCCTTACCAATATTTCAACAAAGTAAGCAACATGGAAACATTTTTAATAATTTCCCGTTCACGTACGTGAAGTGATATATTACGGAGCTACAGCAGCTATTTTGGCAACAGCCTCAATGAAAACGCCTCGTCAAGTTGCCTTCATAACCTCTGACTTTTTTGTCAAATCATCAAACCAATAAAGCTTATAATGATATCCGAAAAATATATTATGTTCAATGCTGCAAGGTGGCGCAATGGTGCAAGACAAGAAATAGTGTTCTCTTTATATTTTACGAGAAACTACAGAATAGCCCTATTTTGACTATTTCTCTTTTATTTAAAAGTTATCATATCTATCATATCTATGCGTATCTTCACGCCCATATCCCCGGAGAAGTAAACAGAGGCACAACCAGAGCACCCACGACTAGCTGAAAACACATAGTCTCACAATGTGATAGGTGGCAATCGCCAACCGGGCACACATCCAATTCGGGAAACGAACCAGGGACCTCATGAAGTAAATTTCTGCACCTAGCCTGCTAGACCTTAGAGGCAATATTACTCTTTTATTGAGTTGAATTGAGTTTTGTATAATTTTTATGGCAACAGGTTTAGCAATTTTTGAGTTAATAACAGTACCTACATTTTTGGTTCGAAATACTATTTTTCTTTTCTTTCTTTCGGGTTTTGCCTTCACGTTAGTATTTTGCCATTAGTCAAGTAGAAATTTGCATCAAATTTTATATCAATTTTCATCAAATAGAATTAGTCATCAGTCATAAGTCGTCAGTAAGTCATGTCAGGCTCTTGGGTAAAGCGGTGACCTCATTACACAAGCTCTTGTAATGAGATTTGACGGCAACTAGGAAATACACGATACGCCAATTTCTACATGATTATTTCATTTGTGCACTTTCACTGAACAAAATTGTACAAAATGCCACCAAAATTGACTAATTTCACTTAAAGTCAACACGAAATATTGCACGAAATTCAATAACTATGAAAAAACTTCGATTATCTTTTCCCTCGATGGCGCCAAAACCCTACGAAATAATATTGAAATGGTAGTCGATTTTTTGCAGTAATACATCAATATTGTGTATCTACAAACACGATTAGATAACTTAAACGTAAAAATGTTAATAGGACCTACATCCTTTTCCATTTTTTCCATCCAAAAATAATTTTCTGATTCAATTATTAAACAGTAATAATGTGGTATATAGCGCTCGCTGACCGCATTGGTAACAGCAAAATCCGAGAAAGAGTTGGATTTAAAGAAAGTGTTGGTGTTAAATTAAGGTAGGGCATGCTTCGATGGTTCGGTCATGTAGAAAGCATGGCAGATGAAAGATTAACAAAACAGATGTACAATGCAAATGTGGATGGATGTAGGTATTTTTTTTAAATATGTATATAAAATATTTCTGGTGTTAACCGACGGTGGTGTCAAGATTCTCTGGAACCGGCGTGTTTGTATGAAAAGGATAATGAGTGTGGAGCCAGGCCGGTTTGTAAGAATTGTGACATTGGTCATTCAATGCTCTCTGCCTGTGGCGTCAAGGATTTGGCGTGAAGTTATGTTTGTATGTGTGATTTATCAATAGTGGCTAAACAAGAAACACAACACGCGTTGTTCGAGGCCTAGCATCCCGACCTCAGATTGGCAACGCACTATTACCACCTTTGGTGTCTCTAGGTTTTTAGCATCAAAAATAACAAATAAATAAAATACAACATAATATATTTGAATAGACCTACTTTATACTATAGTGAAAAAACAATTGCTATCGTTTTCAAGTTGTCTAATAATTTTATCGACAATTGCAAAACTAGAAAAGAAAAAACTTCGAGTTGAATTGTAGTTTTTTAACGAAGATGAGGAAGGAAAGTAATTGAACATATTTCAATATATTTTCTAAGTTTTCTTAAGTACAAATTCTACCTATCCTATTACGAAATAGATAACTATGTAAATATGTTTGTTTTTTTATTTTCAAGCAAAGCTGCAGGTTTAAGCTTAAGTAGCTTATACCTGCAGCTAAATGAAGTCGTTAAAACATCAGATTATTTAAATTGGTATCGTGGAAATTATATTACAATTAAGAGTAGGAACTTTTCTGACGCCTAGTTTCTCGTATAGTTTATTACAATGACGTGAGTGGAGAAAAGCTAAACTGTCGTATATTAATTAAGTCATTAACATAAACAGACTTATATGGAATTTCCCTTTCGTGACCTCATTTTGGATACGTGATTATTAATAGTATTTAATTGGTTGTGACAACATTCTTTGTGATAAAGAGGTGTTTAATGTTTGACGTGCGTGTGTGTGTGCGCGCGTGTGTGTGTGTGTTTGTGTGTGGTTGTGTGTGTGTATTAGTGTGCGTGTGAGGTGGTTCTTAGCTACATTTCAGGAAGGTTCTGTCGGGAGTTTCAAAAAACAGTTATCAGTTGTCCGCTTTGTTTTTCATTTGCTTGTTCGGCAATTATTCCGCCAATTAAGACGGATTTTATTAATTCTTACGTCGGGTTACAAGAATAAAATGTGTCTTCTTCAATTTTCTAATAATAACGGCGTTGTCCGCTGTTGGATATTTTGAGATTTAATATGTTCATGTGTGTTCTTGTTGTACCTCTGATCACTCCTCTAACCTCTAGACTCTTCGAGGATAGAAAAGGTTAAAATCAGCTAGACCATTGAGACAACTATTTTGACAACAGTACGTTAATATTGTAAAAATATGTAACCACAGGAATCGTTATAACAAAAACGGAGACAGTAAAAACTAACGACTGTTCATTAATCTCTCAGTAATGGTTTTATTGGTGTTCGTAGATATACAACTTTTCTCTAAGGTGAAAACCTTGACTTGATCAGGAGTAATGCGGAGAGGTTTTTACATCTAAAGCATAGTACCTACAGTCGTCCACCTAATAATTTCAGAGTAGTAAATCTACGCAATATTGATTTCAGTTTCATTATCACGTGTTGATTTTTATTTTATTAACCGAGTTCAAAAAAAACGAGGAGGTTCTCAATTCGGCAGGTATATTATTTAATAATAATTATAATATTTATTGTACACCAAACGTTATCACTAAACACAAACATAAAGATAGTACAGTACAATGGGCGAGCTTATCTCCAGCAACAGAGATTTCTACCAGCTGACCCGTGAAGAGGAAAAACATTAAAAAAATTAAACGTAGACTAGGTGTACATACAAGATTTGTTGACTATGAAATACATACTTCAAAAATTGCATATATCATCAAAGTAAATAAATATATATACATGAACATAATATACATAATAATACATACGTGATATATGTAAGTTTACATAATTGTAAACATACCTGGAAATACAAAGAAAAAAAACAAACGACGATTTAAAATAAAATAAAAATTAAGTTTGTGAGAGATAGTGCTCTTTTATTTGTTCCTTAAACACTTATAATGTTTCACTGGAACGAATTTTATCAGGTAAAACATTCCACAGCTTAACAGCACGAATATTATGTATGAACACCGTAAATTTCTCTGTAGTTTCTGAACTGATTTACGTAATTCTTTTTTTGTTTGATGTGAAATAATTTCGGATTGATCCCACAAAAATTAGATCCAGGTAGGACAACTAGTTTTTATTTATGAACATTTTTTACCAATTTTCACCTATCCCGATGTTTGTTTTAATTAAATTAAATTATATCAGCAATAAACTAAAAAGTATTAAATAAAAATAACTACGTTAATTAAAACCGACTTCAAAACTCAAAAGTAAAAAATAAAAAAGATTTAATATTAATTGTGTACTACTTATTACTTATATTTGCTATTAACCGAGAGGTTTGAAGTCTCTGCAAAGCTTTAAACTAATAATTAAGTATGTATATTATAAGTAAGTATTATATTGGATTGTCACCAACTTATTGGGAATGGATTATTCGTTTATAGTTCCAAATTCTATTTTTGTGAGAAAGTGGAAAACTAGGAATTATTGTTTTGTTCCCCACTGTTGGTCCGAGCTCCATTGCAGAATAGACCATCTGCCTTCCTGTGCCAGGCAGCTCGTAAAAGGCGAGCACAGGCGTACCGTCACTAACACTGTGACATCTCACTAGATGGTCGATTTTCGCAGCGA
>NJDD01009051.1:15152-26956 GCA_002245505.1 Calephelis nemesis
AAACTGCTAAAGAATTTTTTACCAAATTTGGCACAGTAGCAGTTTATAACCTGAGTCGACATTTATAATACCTTTTAGTGATGGGAACGAAATATTTTCATAGGGAATATATTTCGTTCCCATCACTAACCACGTAAATTTACTTATGTTGTGGGCAACATTGCAAATAGGTACTATCTGTTACATTGGTTTCTCGCCTTCATTCAATTACAATGAACATTTTCGAGAACAATTTTTTTACATATTTTCTAGATACCATAATTATTTATTTAATTTTATGCAATAAAACAAAAAAAAGAATTCCTAAGAGAAAACCGTATATTATATAAATGAGCTATATATATAGTGCCCAGAAATGATTGTGACAAGGACGTTCAAAAAAGAAGAATTCGACGGAGGGTTGACAGGCTCATCTGTCAGTAGATCCTCCTATCAAAAGTTGCAGCTCGCTGCCGCAGTCCCGTCGTGACCACGGCCTATGCAACTAGGCCAAAATATCGACAAATAAAATAAAAGAAGATCGTGAGTATCCCGTATAAATAATTAAAAATGTTGATAATACGCGACGATTCAAGTTTAAAAATCTTATATAAATGAAGATATAATAATATATAATGAAGATATAGATGGGAAAGAGATGTGAAATTTAGAGCTATTGTACAAATGAACATATTCATATTAACGTAGGTATATTTTTATATAAAAATACACGTAAGAAAAAGAATAGCAACAGTTGACACTTTTCCTTTTATATTCATTACAATTAAATTATTAATCATAAATAATTTTAAAATTCGAATTAATTTAACCCTGTCTACTGTTAAACTACACACCATTTCTATTCAGAACATACAGTATGCGCTAGTCAATTTTTATCACGATGTAAGTATTCGGTTCATTTACTGCCGGGAAACAGACAGAAGGATATACCTACTAATAAATATCAAAAAAAAGTTAAATGTGTGTTTTGCTTGTTTTTGGTACTCCAGACGTATTTTTAAATATCTACCTTAATGTAAAACTGTATTATTTGTCTAGATATAGATTATAAATTTTAATTTCGTACCAAGCCTGTACTTTTCGTAACGCTCTTACATCCAATAGTTTAATATTCACTATTTAATGTAATACTCATTCACCATTGGTTTTACTCTAGTTATAAGAATATTTAAACGGAGTTTTGGCGCCATCGAGAGAAAAGATGGTCGAAGTTTTTTCATAATTATTGAATTTCGTGTTGATATTGAGTGAAATTAGTCAATTTTGTTGGCATTTTGTACGATTTCATTTTCATTCACATTCAGTGAAAGTGCACAAATGAAATAATCATGAAGAAATTAGCGTATCGTGTAGGTACTTCTTCGTTGCCGCCAAATCTTATTACATGAGCTTGTGTAATGAGACCGCCGCTTTACCCAAGAGCCTGACATGACTTACTGACGACTTATGACTAATTAAGTATAATTGATTAAAATTGATATAAAATTTGATGCAAATTTCTACTCGACTAATGGCAAAATACTAACGTGAAGGCCAAAACCTAAAGAAAGAAAGAAGAATATTTAATGTCAAAAATGGTATTCCATTGATAACGGTTCCAGGAATCCGAATAAGGGTTGCCCTGCTCTTTATTTATGAGTTCTTAGAAAAACTAGGCCACTAACTAGAAAAATACTTACGTAACTAAGAAATGTGCCCTACGTTAGCAATTAGCATAAAATGTGAACTTTAGGTTTTTTGTTGGCGAGTGTACTTTTTGTTATGTTGAAATGTCAGTAGTAAATGTTTGGTATAATACGTATTCAATAATAAGACAATGTACTATGTCATCGACCGATCGCATCATTGCTGGTGTTGTAGGTTCGATTCTGGACATTGTAACAGGGTATATTTTTGTTAACAGCAAAGTTCTACTCTGGCCTCCTTTGTAGAATATAGTTATGTACGTTTCTGCCAGGCAGCTCGTGAAAGGCGAGCATAGGCTTACCGTCGCTAACACCCGTGACATCCTACACGGTGGTAGAGTTTCTTTCACAGTGACTTTCTGCCGCAATAATTTCAGTGCTTGCCGTTGACGTGTGCCGGTTCACAGGATAAGGAAGGTGATAAACTTACTTTTGGTCGAAGCCTAATGTCCCGGCCTCGGGTTGGCAAATCACAATTACTACCTTTGGTGTCTCTAGGCGGCGTGAATTTCTTACCATCAGGAAATCTGCCTGCTTGTTTGACTTCCAATATCAGACACCATAGACACCATAGATGTTATAAGTGTGTTTCTGTCCTATTGCCGATCTGTTAAGCCTAATATTCAAGTCTACCGGGTAGCTTATCTTCCGAACAGGATTGTGACATTGCCTGATAAGAATAGAGACTTACCTGGTTAAAGTACAGCATTCTACCATCGGTGCACTTTTTGATAAAAAGTATCTTCACGCCCATATCGCCGAAGGGGTATTCAGAAGCACAACCCGGGCGTCCAAGACTAGCTGAACACGATAAGTCCCACAAAGTGATAGGTGGCAAGTCTTTCGCTAACCGGGCACATATTCAATCCCAGGTAACGTTATTGTTATTAAAAACTTAAAAATGTACCTTTTCTATTTTTTTGTTGCCTGGGTATCAAACCCGGGACCTCAAGAAGTAGAGTCTGACGCCGGACAGCTAGACCACAGAGCTGACTTCTTGGTTATGAGGTATTTAACTTATTCTCCCCTCATATGAGCAGGCACACAGATTATTAGGCAGTGCATAGATCTATATTTCACAGAAAACCAGACCAATGAGAGACCGTCACTAACGGATAAGACACCTGTTAGTGACGGTAAGTCTATACTCACCTTTTAGGTACGAGCTGCCTGCATTATCTTAAACCGCAACTAATTACCACAAAAAAGGTTTTAAAGAGTCAATCATATAAGATTCTATGCTAATTTTAATAGAACTTAAGTATAATGGGGAATATTTTTGTCATAAATGGCTTTAACTGTTTGACAACTTTTGACAATTCCTGGGTCGGGCAACAAAAAATAGAAAATGTGCAAGTATTTTCAATTTTCTAGTAAAATGAACGTTGCCCCGCCGGTTGGTGATAGACTTGCCACCTATCACATTCTGGGATTCGAACACTTAAAAAGTTGGTATGTAGGTATATATGGTATGTATATATACATGTATTTCATTTTGTTTGGAAGCCAATTCATAATAATTGCACGATAATTGTAACAAAAACATTTGCCATTAAATAATGAATAGCAAAAATTCGTTAAGAATTCTATGTCAGCTGTAATCAACGTCGTATTACTCGAAAGCGCCACCTATTTCTAAAGTGACACAACTACGCCACAACACATCCAACTCGCATTGATGAAGGTGTGCATAGTACCATGCACCAGTAACGCTTGACCTCATCATACCTTGATTATGAAGCGCAGTGGGGTCACTTTATAACAGACGCCCACACAATAAGCAGCTCAAGTACTTACAGAGCAAGTGAGTGCCATTGTTTTTCTTGTGAAGCATTTTTTCCTCGTTTCGGCGGCAAACGTCGACCAATGGCGGGCATGCGCGGCGGCCATTGGCGGATACCGCGTGGGCGGGACGATAAAGCTGAATCTTCGCGCCTTTTCGCCACACGTCAAATGCAATCCATTTTAGGTTTTTTTTTAATTTAATAAGCACAGAATTTCATTTCATACTAGCATTCTGAGTCATTGTTAAGTAGGCAATTAATAAATGTTTAATTATGCAAAAACTCAGTTTGGTATTTAAAATTACTGAAAAATTTACAAGATATATTTTTATAATGAACTCTTGTTAATTTGACAGAAATTTAAGTTATAAGTGTACCTAATCGTCTAAGATAAATCTAGGACATGAAAGTCTCCAGGAAGCGAGCAAGGGTCTTTGATCAGTGTTTCCCAATTAATGGTACCAACGCGTACCCCTAGTGTACGTACTAGCGTACCCCGAGTACCTATGCGCAGCAATATCTTCACTAAAATATGGAATGACAAACTTTAAAAACAAGACAGCGTTACCCTCTTCAACTTGAATACGACTTGAGATTGAAGCTGATCAAATTTCAAACAGACTTTTTCCTAATTTTGCAAAGATAAATCTGATGAGTGAACCTTAGTCACATTAATGAAATATGTGTTATCTATTATTAAAATGGCTTTTAATAATAATGAATATAAAATGGTGTATTTTTTATTTGATTTATTTTTTTATGTTTTATGTTAGCTGACCTTCTTGCAATAAGTGATACGCAAGTTTGAGATCTTTTTTAATTGGTGCAAAAATAAAAGTAATTGGGAACCACTGTCTTAGATCAAACTCTGACTGTACGGTAGTAAGTGAGCAAGTGTCTATTGCACTCCCTACTCCTGACGTCACACTAGGTCAAATTATCGTATAGCAGCTCCGTAAGAGAAAGAAATACCTACCTAGTCAAGTAAAAGATTTTGTTTTGTTTCTGTAAGAAAGAAAGAAAGAAAATTATTTATTTGCGGAATATGTGTGTAAATGAGATGTTACAAAAATATTTAAGTATATCAACATATTCTACCACATTTTGGTGTGCAAATATTTTAATATTGTTAAAAAAAATTATTATATTACATACGCTTTAAATTTTAAGCCAATTATTTATATTTATAACTAGTTTAATTATTTGAAAAATGAATTTTTTTTGCCGAAAATGTGTGTAAAAACTATAACAAAAGACATTTGTTAATACCAACATATTCTACCACATTATGGTGTGCAAATATCTTTAAAATTATACTAATTTATTATTAAGATTTGTAACATATTATGTTTCAAATATTTGAACAAAATTTTAAAATATAATTAGGTTTAACCCTAACTACCATAAGCTACCACCGTTTCCAAGCCTAGCCACTCAGGAGAAGAAACGGCGAAATCTATATTTGTACATGAAATAGTTTAAAAACAATTAATTTTACTTTTATGTTATACAAAATGCGGAATTTAAATCGTGGGGTATTAGGTACTTTTTTGATAGTTTGTTGTTTTCTTGTCTGTTAAGTTTTCACAAAATTTTGTGTAGTAGTACTTAGCTTATAGCTCAAGTCATTATTTTGGATACCTTTTACCTTTATAAAATCTTTCGTTCCCATCACTATCCACACAAATTATTTTATTGTTCAGTTTCCATGAATATGCTTACCGATAGTTAAATGCATGAGGTGTTTACCTATAATTGTTTGTTACAATTAGCTTTTTATTTTTACAGAGTTTGTTAAAATGTTATATCATTGTAAACAAATGTTGGTAAACCATATAAATAAATAAATAAATAAATAAATTCACTACAACCCATGTACAAAGTGGAAGGCAACAGCTAGTGTATGATTAAAATTATACTATAGCCTTTTAACAACATCATAGTAATACGTGATTAAAGGAAAATTAACAGTTACTATTTTTTTAATTGTAATTATCTATTTACAAAGTGAAAAAAATTAAAAAATCTGGTTGACTAAAAAATTTTCAAAATTAGTATTTTTATTTTTATTTTTTAGATTTAGTATTTTCAAATTCTTTTAAAAATTTACCATTTCTACTTTAACCGACCCTAATAAAGAAAGGTTTTTAATGCAGTCCGGTATGTTTTTATAGTATAAAACAAAGTCACTTCCTCTGTCCCTATGTCCCTTTGTATGCTTAGGTAAATCTTTAAAACTACGCCACGCATTTTGATAAGGTTTTTTTAAATAGATAAAGTGATTGAAGAGGAAGTTTTATATTGATACCTACTTTATAACCGTGACAAGCTGGGGCGGAACGCTAGTCAACAAATAAAAAAGGTGGAGTCTATTTTTGAAGTTGTATTTATAAATTGTGAATCGGCATGCTCTGGGCCTGACCTTCACAGGCTTATGCATTAATTCTCTACTACACAGGAAAATGGGTTCTGTAAATGTTGGAAATTTAACATATTCACTCAATTTGTAAAATGGTATCATCACATGCAAATAATACCTACCTACGGCATGTAAGCACTTTTAAAAGAACGATACTAACGAACGAACGAACGAACGCCTCATTACTCTAAGGACAACGCAAAAAACGATATGTAAGCATTTTTAAAAGAACTACATCAGAACTAGATACATATCTCTCAGGACAACGTTCAGAAAAGGATTTTCCCAAATTGTGGGAACCAGTCCGTCGGACGCGTCAGTGGTCACGTCGCAGGCACGTTGAGGACATTAGGAAGGTTTATCTGGAGCGGTCGTGACGAGGGCGTCAGGGAACTGCTGGTACCACTTGGGTGTTCTCCCACTGTTGTGCGGCTTGTGTGAACAGACACTGTTTACGACCAACTGAATAACTTTTGTATGAACAAGTTATTATAAATACAAGATATCACCATGTGGATAACTCAAACGATAAATCTAAGCTAGATTAACTGCTATTTTTTATGATATTGGAAGGCAAACCATCAGACGGATTTCCTGATAAAAATTCACGCTGCCTATAGACACCAAAGGCGGTAATGGTGCGTTGCCAACCTGAGGCTGGGATGTTAGGCTTAGAGCAAAAATAAGTTTACCGGCTACCTTACCCTCCGAACCGGAACACGTCGTGACGTTATGGCGAATATTTCGTTATGGATGTAATCATCATTAAAAATCATCATGTGGATAACTCAAACGATAAATCCATGCAAGATTATAAAATTTATAACTTCGAAAGATACATATGTATGTGAATATAAGTTAAGATCGAATTTCACCTCAGGTGAGTTCTCTAATTACCTATTTTAGACCACGTATGATAAACTACTGGCTACTTTACTCTCCAGCAGGGCACTCGTTAATACTGACATTGAGGTGGCAGGAATAAGTAAGGCTATCAATCTGACCGAGCTGCTGCACAGTACTTTACCACCGGTTAGGACTGAAAGCATTATATACTACACCGAACTGCACCGATTGCAGCATTGGGGTCGTCACATCCAGAAGCAACGATGAGGTTAATACTAACCACATTTCCTTATCTTAAAGCAGTAAAAGGGTATCTCTTTATCTACTACACATTTCTATAAGTACCTATTATATTTGAAATATACACTTGTTTAGTATTTTGTTTATCCTATTAATATTATAAATGCGAAAGTTTGTATGTATGGATGTATGGATGTTTGTTACTCTTTCACGCAAAAACTACAAAGCCGATTACGATGAAATTTGGTATGTAGGTAGCTGAAGACCCAGAATAACATATAGGCTACTTTTTATCCCGGAGTTCCCGCGGGATTGGGACCTACGCGGGTGAAACCGCGGGGCGCAGCTAGTATTTGTAATAATTCGATTTTATTTTTATGATTTGTATTTGCTTTGATTGCAACAACACATCCTAATAATATTTTAAATGCGAAAGTTTGTATGTCTGTTTGTTACTCCTTCACGCAAAAACTGCTGACCCGATTTTCATAAAATTTGGCACTTACATAGAGGGTAACTTGGATTAACACAGAGGATAGTCTTGATCCCGAAACTATATAGTTTTACTATTACAACAGCTAGTAATTGATATTTTATTATCACTAAAGCTTTTAAATTAAATATGAATTCAACATTTTGCCGGCTTCGAGAAAATGGTCAAACATTCAATATTTCTTTAAAGAAAGCTTAAGATTCAATTTATAAATGCAACCAAATAGAAAACAGTCAATAATCAAAAAAATCCATGTTTAAAATGCTTAAAGATTTGGACAAAAAGTAATTAGAGACTCGTTGTCTCTTCCTAAAAATGTCCCCAGTCACAACCCCGGTGTTTTGCAAACATTATTTCAATAAACAGGAGCAAAAGACGAAATGCAAAACAAAGAACCCTTCAAACGTCCTTCATATCGGCTAACAAGTCACAGGCGGATGTTTGAGGAGACGGCGGGTGATGGGTAAATAAAAATAAAAGCTGTACGGAACCCTTCGACTGTAACACGCTCTTCCTCATTTAAATCGCGGAGTCGCAAACGCAACGAGGAGTGCTGGAGAGAGCCTCTTCAGACACTTCCATCTGTAATGGACTAGATACTCAGATACCCGTCAGGGCAAATCTGCGCGCCGCCATATTTAATTCTATTAATATGTTTAAGGGAAATGCTGCCACAATAACGTAAAGTAATTAGTCTTAGGGTGAACTTTGCTTGGTAATCTCCACAGTTGTAAATAAAACTAGATGTTGCAAGTACTTTTTTTCGTATTGGCTGAGTAGAACAGTCTCTTTGCCAGGCAGCTCGTAAGAAGTATACTAGCAAGACCACTGATAGTAGATTGGTGTGCAGCAACTTGTCCAGGTAGGGACCCACGGCCTTACAGAAGCCTGTGGCCATAACAACTTTGTCATGTCACAGTGTAAGGTAACCAGTAAACTTGCATAATATACCTTCCATCAAGGATTTAGGGCAGCCACAAACATGTTACATCTATACTGTTTTTCGGCCATTTTGTCTCTTGGAGCCATTACTCACCGAGACGCCATGGCGACGTGGCCAGCGACGTTGCCATGGCTATAACTAGCGTTCCTGCGTTGCCAAAGCTTCGCCATTCGGTCGCCAAGTGCGTTAGCCGTCATACATCTCAATACGAACTAGTTGGCGACGTCGCTTACAGTTAAGAGAGCCGTATGCTTGTTTGCTGACATCTAACATAAAAATGTGTGCGTGTACTAGCGTACACTCGTAAAAAGTGAAGAAGTGAAACTTCTTTATGACGTTATTTTTCAAAAAATAATTTATTATATGCAACTTCACATAAATTGGTTAAATAAAGTTTATTGCCAATCCCTACTCCGCTGAAGAAAGTATACTTCGAATCACGCGAGGTATGGATAAGAACAAAGATGACGCGTAACGGAAAAATGTGACGCGTAACAAAAAAATTTTTCAATTTTTAAGAAGTTTCACTTCAAAAAGTTGCACCCACGTATTAAAATTATTTAACTCTTTCGCGAGAATCTATTTAAATATCGAAATAGAAATAATCTGTGACATTTTCTACCGTTTACTGTTAAACAAAAATCACACAAAAAAACATTCTGTAGCCACTCAAATGAAGGCCAGAAAAGTAATACAAAAACAACATTCGCGTTTACAATATTAATAATCCGTATATAAATAATATACGTTCCCTTGGTCATCACATTGACATGATGAGTGTGACGGAAACTAAGATGCATTTTTTTTATTTCTTACCAAATAGTAGGTAACACAACAAAAAAGAATTTGCAAAATTGTTACACGCGTTAAGCATGAACGCGCTATGTGATAAGCAAGGGAAATAAAGATTGATTTTGATATATCTACATCTATGGTCTACAATCTACATCTATGCCTCTGTGGTCTAGCGGTTCATTTGTTGGACTTGACTGATTGAGGTCTCGGGTTCGATTCCTGGGTCGGGCAACAAAAAGAAAATTGGGTTTTTCCAATTTTCTAATTAAAAAAAATGTTGCTCGGGGTTTGGAAATGTGCCCGGTTGGCGATAGGCTTGCCACCTGTGGTACTTAGTGTCTTCGGCTAGTCGTGGGTGACCCTGGTTGTGCCTCTGCATATCTCTTCAGGGATATGGGAGTGAAGATACTTTTTTTTATTGTATAACATGTTCTACAGCATTTTAAGTACCTTCACAATCATATATCCGAAGAGGTAGGCAGAGGCACAACCAGCGCAATCACAACTTGTCGTAGACAGTAGCGGCCAACATTAATAACCAATCTAAGGTAAAAGATCGTCCTAGTTTCGATCAGTTGCCCCGTAACCCCCTTACGGAGTATGGAGAGAGTATTAGGTGCAAAATTTACCGATTTTGATTTTTTTAATTATTACAAGATAGCGAACAAGAATAAGACGTATGATGTTATAGGTGCGTCGCTACACACTACAATTGCCGCGATCTTATCTTACGTGTGTAAGTCTATCGTCCACTTCCCTTCTAAGCACGGAACACGACAAACGCAATAACGTTATGGAAAAATTAGGGTAATGGTACTAATTCGGGCGAGCTTTTGCACTTATATATATATGCGGAATTATCCAGTAAGCTAATTCGGGTGATGGGGTCGTCACATCCCATCATCAATTTACCGCAATTGAAGTGCGATAACGTGATTAAAATAACACAATGATGGAAGTGGAACACTTGAGCACGTGCCCGAGCGTTTGAGATGCAAAACATCTATCGTGCTACACCGCTGCGGCAACGTAGGCAAGTGCTGCTGAGTGTTCCTAGGAGTAATACTCTATCAAACACGAAACGTCATTATACTATATGGTTATTTATTAAATATTTTAGGCATATAATTATAACCCAAATACTGGCTTGTTTGTGTTTTTTTTATATGAGCAATCAGCGAATCTTGTGCTTGACAAGGGTCTTCTGATGGTAAGAGACAACTATAGCTTACATACATAGATCTTATAGATAAATCGCATTCTAGTTATTAGGCCAATTGTTCAAGGCTACTGAACTAGTAAAAATAAATAAAATAACTAGTAAAACTACTAACTCTACCCTCCGGACCGGAACATTCAGAATCATTATGGTGACAGGTATAGACGGATCTGTCCTACCTGGACAATTTGCTGCACATCACCCTATCATTGTTAGCAGTGGCAAGCGGTCCATAAAGGCATTTAAGCGTTACTTATCCAATTCCTAGAGCGCAAGTGCTTAATAATTTGATATGAATTAAATTTACTTTAATGTCCATTGTCCATACATTTAAGGCCCATTGATATCCACGCAATTCATGAACTATGCAGGTAACTCATTTGGCCCACCGATTGTGTAACCGTGGCGAAAAGCATAAACTAGCTGTGCCTCAGTTTCATTAATATGCGCCTAATTTTACATGTCATTTAAAGAAAATGTGATTGATGAGTAAGTCAATGTACGAATACATACATGAAGATAAACGTATCCATGAAGAATTTCTATAGGTGTGTGATATGTAAATAAGCATTGCTCGTCGTTCTAAATATTGTTAAAATCGAAGTATAATGTTGGCAACTTAGTCATTTTTACTGGAATTAGCGACTTAAGACTAAGAACTCACGGCGGTCGCGGAACTGCGGTTTTATTTAAAAACTCATCAGACCGCTAATTTGTGCGGTCACATAGCGGTCGCGGTTGAAATCATCGCTCGCAAACTTGTACGATTCTAAGCGCGGGAGCGGTCGCTGCAGCGGGAACCCCGTAAACAACCGCGGGTCCTGCGGGTATAAGCTACTATGAGAAATGTGCTCTTACTTTTTGCATATAAATGTACGTTTTACAGAACCTTCGGACCAGCTCCGTGAGTTGTCAGCCTTACAGTTGATCTTAGCGACAAAACATGTTTTGATAATATTTGAATAGATGTTGACAGTTTTATCTAAAAATTCACTTGTGCAAAGTCCTGGGTACGGTAATACTCATACTTACTAACAAGAATAAGAATCGATCAACTCGATCGGTATTTAGTGAACTGCCGCTAGACTTTAACCGTCTTCTTATTAATAAACATGGACTAATGTAAAGTAAAATTAAGTTGATATTATAGTTCGTATCACATTGTAATAGAGATTATAATACGAGGTTCAGCTTTGGTGTACCTTACTCCGTGTTTATTAATAAGACGGTAGAAGTCAAATTAATATTTTTTATACTTTGTTTAGCGCAAATCAATTTCAATATTTTTTTTGTTTTAATTAGATAATTTCTTACTATTGAAAGTGAACTGAGAGACCACGTAGTGATTATATTCTCTTTGTGAGAGACCGATTTTGATGA